>JAHWFP010025722.1:114589-155044 GCA_023313725.1 Lithobius niger
GGGGGGGGGGAAAAACCCTCGTATCGCATTCGGCGAATTCCCTGATTTCTGTCGGCTACACAGTAGGGCCCTCAATATCCTGCTGCACCTGACCTCGAGAGAAATGGTGTAAATAATTTTTTTTCTGGGGGAGGAGCAAATTTAATGGCCCCTTTACGCTCCATTGCTAGGAAACGCACAACTGCTTCATTTTTATTGAATGAATATTTTCGTCATTTGCATACTATATATTATGGCTATCAAACAAAATAAAACGTTTAAAGGTCAATATCGAAAAAAAAATTACGCCTTGGCTTCTTTTTTTTTTTTCCTTCCCTCCTCGTTATTTACATCATTGCTCGACAGGCAAAAGAACCCAATGATATTAGTTACTGTAGAAGTAAAATTGCAGCATCACACAATTAACACTTCCAGGGCTTCACATCATTACGCATTCAATTTACGATACTTCAAAAAGTTCAACGAAAGTGTAGCTTTGATAATAAGCTCTTAAGTGTCTCATCAAAGTAACGTATGCCATGCAACATCATTATTATGTGCTTCACAATTGGTTGTTTATAAAAAAAAATAACGTTTAAAAGAGACTTCTTTGAAATATGTTAGAATGCGGCATCAGAAAATTTGCATTTTAAGGTTTTCCCACTATTGTGTACTGGAATACGTATTGTCTCACATTCGTTAAACACGAAATTGGTACTACAATTTTAATTCTAAGGATTGGTTGCCAGAACGAATCCATCTACACTGTAACAAGCTTAATTTATAAGCAGATACACTGTCACGCACTAAGTATTTTATAGGATTCGTGTAACAAAGACATAAACGATACTTCTTCCGTCTTTGTGTCATAATGCTACAGAAATTCTGCCAGAATACATGAAATAAATAAGTACTCTAAAGAAGCAGGATTCGGCAGTGATGTACCATTATAAATTGCTTCAATTCCTCGGAATGCTCTAGGGAAGCGTTCCCCCAAACTCCGAGCTGGCTTTATTCGTCCCCCTCCACAATGTTTCTTGTCTGTGCCACTGGACAAAGTAACGGAGGCGCTTTCTCATTACTGAACACTTTTTAGGCTGACAAGTTTCGATTACTCATATTTTAAACAATTTTTAGCACTAATAACCAGTGATGCCAAAATTGAAAGATATATGAATGTGCAAAGGATTTTGAAGCAGGAGCCTTCCTTCCCCCCCCCCCCCCCCTGCTTCGGAGTAGAAGTACCCTAAAAAAGGCACTCTTGCACTGTGTCATGTAAATGTGACGAATACAAATTTTCTAGCAGTTAACCTATGGCATAAATAGAAGAAAAAACACGAAAAGTTACAGGATTTTTTTTTTATAAAACATACGAATTTTTTTTAATGTCATTCATTGTTTTGCTGAAAAGGGGACCTGCTGAAGCTTAGTATTTGAAGTAGCATACACCTTACAAAATCAGCTAGAGTAGAATTCGACCGTAGATAATAAACGGCTTCTCAATAAAAATGCTGCAGCATGCAATTCACATTTCAAGGGTTTTACTCCATTATCCATTCGACTACATTGCTACACACTTTTACAACTAAATTGTAGCTTTTTTTAAATTTTCACTTAGTGTCTCATTAAAAAAACGTTGACTATGCATTATCATATTTCTTACTTCGAAAACGGATACTAATAAAAATATCTGGCATTTAAAAGTTGTCTATTTCTTTTAATTATGTATGGAAAGCGGCATCACTACGGTTGCATTTCCAGGTTTTCACACCGTTTTGTATACGAGTATACATCGTCTGATATTCACGTCAAATAAGATAATTGCGAACTACAAACTTGATTTAAGGAACGATCGGTAGAAAAAATTCATTTGCGTTGCAACAAGGCTCATTCACCAGAAATTGCAGTACCCCATATTATGTTTTTAATAGGCTTCTCGTCACAAAAACATTAAGACACTTCTCGCCCCCAAACGCTACTAAACATGAGCTTCAGTTAAAAGGCTTTACTACGGTTTCCACATTTAAACACTTTCTCACTGTTTTGTTGTAGAATGTAGAAAATGCAGCAGAAAATCTCACAAATCATAATACGACGTGTCACACTTTAGATATAATCAGCTTCCTGACTTTCGACTTAAAATGTGCAACAGATAATCGTAGATATGCCTTACCACAAATTTTACTGTTTAGGGCTTATCTCCAGTATGAACACGGACCACCAACAAAATAATTGCACTAAATGAGCAAACATTTTTTGCCATATTATCAAACTATTTTCTTGTTGTTTATAAAGTTGAATTTCCTCATCTGTCCCTTTCTGGCAGTTGACTTGGAAGATTTCACTTTTTTAGTTGAAGCACGAGTGGCGCATTACATAACACATGTCATGGCGTTCTTTGTAACCAAACTGCTTCGTGATTGGTTAAAATTAATATCGAAAATAGTTTAGAATATAGCTTAATAAATTTTATTCGTCTGAGAATTCCAAAGAATACTTTAAATAAGAATTTATGAATAACATTGAGAGCCCACAAACAAGCTGTAAATGATACTGAAGTTTTAAAAAGCACATATTACTGGCGCCATCTAGTTTTTAAAATTGAAAGTTTTAGTTGTCTAGTTCCAAAGGTGGTCGAGGCGAGTCTCTGTCCTCGGTCAAATGCTAGGACACCACCCTAATAGAAGTGTGTTACTCATCGTTCCTACAGAACTTTTCATGGACTCATGACGATATTTAATAATATCCACAATTGGTGATAGTAACAGTGACATCATTCAAGATGGTAGCGACCATAGCAGCTCTGATAAAATCAGTTCCGGCTTAATGAATGGTATTAGGGTTGTTTTCAGTTTTCTTTTTCTTTAATATTATACCTCTCCTTTGAATCTAGTAGGCTTCCCTCTGTTTGGTCCACTGCAAATGTTATCCCAATTTATAAGAAGGGAGATGCAGCGAACCCCTTAAATTACAGGCCTATTGCCACCATTCCATGTAAGGTCATGGAATCAATTGTGAAATCTAAAATGCTTACATACTTGTTAGATAATAAGTTAATCAGCGACGACCAATATGGGTTCCTGCCAGGTAGGTCTTCTACGTGTCAATAACTGAGCTGGATCGACCTTTGGACCAGTGCCTTGGATATGGGGGTGCCTACGGACACCATCTATTTTGATTGTCGATAGGCATTTAAATCCGTGGTCCACTCCAAGTTACCCTCAAAACTTGAATGGCTAGGAATCGCCGGAAGCCTATTGAGGTGGACTGCTGCCTTCTTGGCTGGTAGATCACAGCGGGTTTTGATCGGAGAGTCATTTTTTTGCTCGTCAGACATTGTTAGTTGTGTTCCTCAAGGGTCGGTTCTGGGGCCCTTACTTTTCGTCATTTACCTAAACGACCTAAAGTGTTCCCTGTCATCAACAAACCAGTTTAAGTTCGCTGACGATCTAAAGTTAAGTGGTCACTTGGATGGTTCCTGCGGACGACTATCAGTCTGTGAGTAATGGGATTGGCTATATTTCGAATTGGAGTGAGGATTGGCAGCTGTCATTGTTTATTGGTAAATGTCTGGTTTTCCATATTGGTCGCAGTGAGACTTTCCATCGGTATTTTTTAAAGGATCAGCCCCTCCCTGATGTTTTTCAGGTCGATGACCTGGGAGTACATTTATGCTCTAACCTTAAGCCATCCATTCATTGTAATTTAATTGACTCCTAGGCCTTCAGAAGGCTGGCTATTGTTGAACGTTGTTTCACTTCAGGAAATATAAAGTTAAAAGTCTTGGCTTTTAAAGTATTCGTGAGTATTAAAAGTCTGAGCTTTTAAAGTATTCGTGAGTATGCTTGCCCGGTTTGTCTCCCTACCTTCTGAAAGAGATCGAAAAGATTGAGTCAGTCCAGAGAAAATTCACAAAAAAGCTTCCAGGCATGGGAACCTTCCTTACAACTTAAGGTTATCTCGAACCGGGCATGAATCCCTTGAGTTGTGCAAGCTTCACGCCGACCTTCTGTTGACCTACAAAATTGTTAATGGGCTATTAACAATTGATTTAACATTTTTCGACCCGTGCCCTTGTAGGGTTACTAGGGGCGACTCCCAGAAATTGGCTGTGGCTTCTGGGAAGTTGGACTGCAGAATGAACTTCTCGGTCAGGGTGGTCCATCCATGGAACTCTCTTGCCAAGGGAGACAATACAGGCATCTTCAATCGACCGTTTTAAGTTTCTGTTGAGGAAAACTTGCCTCCGAATTTTCTTGAAGAGACCGTAGTTTGTATGTGAATAATGCTGTTCATTCATAATAAAAAAAAATTTTGATTATTATATGACAAGGACTAGTGTAAGCGGTTTCACCCTTCTAGTACCCTACCAACTTTGTGTGTTGTTAAACTTTTTATTATAATAATATAATTTTATTTGCACAGCAGCAAAGGGAACTTGGTAGGGCATGCCACTTATACCAGTCCAACTTAAAAAGATCACAAATTAATTATTTCGTCATAAAAATACTTAAAATACATAAAATACGTAAAATACATTAAAAAAACATTAAAAAAAAACGTTATATAGGGTCTAATTACGTATTTATAATACCCTATGCAGGAAATCGGTAAGGCAAACAGCCTTCACACGTATTATAATTAAAGTGATTTTATTTGCCTCAACCAGAGTTGCTGGTAATTTATTCCAGCAGTTGACTACCCGGCTGCTGGAACAAAAAACTCACTAGTATTGATTTTGAAGTCATTTGCAACCAACTTCCAGGAGTGTCCCCTCGTTCGATCATCTGGACGGAGCTCAAAGAAAAAAGTGAAATCAACACCAAGGTGACCACGTAGTAATAGATATGTTAAAGTTAGATCCGCTCTTAATCTTCTTAATTCCAGAGGTTCTAATTACAAGGCGTTAAGTATATTTGTATAGGAAAGATGGGATAAACCCTTTAAACGCTTTGTGGACCTTCGTTGAAGTGACTCAAGAAGGTCAATGTCTCTAAGTAAGTGGGGTGACCAAACTGAACTAGCATACTCCAGTATTGGTCGTACACAGACCTTGAATGCCCAAGCTAGAGTTTGTGGTTCCCTGGTACGGAAGAATTTTCGAATCATAGCTGCCCGTTGCCATGCAGCCATTACGATTTTATTACAGTGATAACTGAAACTAAGGTGTGCAGTTTGGTTTGTGATCCAAAGCACCAAATCTTTTACAACTTAAATTTCTGGTAGTGTATTTGCACCGAACAAAAAATATTTGCAATGTAGATTCAGATTCCGGGACCCCACATGAAAAACATGGCATTTTGGTGGTGCTAATGGGAGTTGGCAGTCTGACGACCAATACTGAAGCCTGTTTAACTCCTCCTGCAATTCGAAATGGCTGACACAGTCAACCACCGAGCTGTACCGCTTCACATCGTCCGCAAATTTCTTTAATTTGATTTTATCATTTAGTGATGTCAAATCATTTCAGAAGATGATAAAAAGCAGTGGCCCCAAGACCAATCCCTGCGGTACTCCGCTACAAACCTGTGTTTATTTTGATTTTACACCGTCTATTTCAACCCACTGGCTTCTGACTGTTGGAAATTCGGTCAGCTACGTGAAAAGTTTATTTCTAAAGTCAAATTTTTCTAGTTTGAACAGCAATTTGCTATGGGTGACTGACTCAAAAGCCTTAGCATAATCAAGATAGGTTACGTCGATTCCATTATCAACTGCTGAGGTCCAATCCTCCAATGAACTAAGAAGTTGGGTGCATGTTGATCTTCCATCAACAAAGCCGGACTGGTCGTCAGTAAAAATAGCTCGTATTTTTTGATGTGATTCATCATTATATCTTTCAAACCCAACTCTGCTACATTACATGGTACCAAAAGTTTATGAAACCTCTTCACACAAAAGTCTGACAATTACAGCGCGTTCAGTACAAACGGCGAGCGCGTGCATTTACGCCGATACTAGCTCCGCTACACTAACGCGTCGGCTGATTTTTGAACTATTTTGCGCCATCCCGCGGCCATAAGATAAGGAAGTTGAGAAACGAAAGTGAGTTTCTGCCGCATGCGCAATATGTATGTTATGGTGGAAGCCGGAAGCCCGGAATACAGCTGAGCCGACCAGGTGTTAGAAGCTTGTGCAAATCCTTCAAAATGGATGTTAATGCTGTTAAATCACTAATTGAAGCAGAATTAATTGAAGCCAAACACATACAAGGGAATCGGAAACTGCTGAGCGATGCAGTTGTCAGTGATAATTTTTTTTCCAGTAGTTTGATTGCATCATTGACGATCTGTACCAAAACGTTAGTACAACAAAGCCAAAAATAAGCCACAAAATGGCAGTGTTTTCTTACAGGTAACCATTCTTGTAATGATTAACACCCATCCCTTATTCCGTTTGTTAATTGCATCAATTATCTGTTTATTGCGCTAATAGTTGGGGACATTTAACAGTTTTTTTTTTTTTTTTTTTTTTGCAAGTTTGTCGGGCAATATGTAGTTCATTACAGGTGCGATCGTCATTTCATCGCATTCCTAGTGTGGGCCGTATGACGAAATCAAAGACAAAACCTGTTCGTTGTTTTCGGCTGCACCACCACCACAGGCAACACATAGTTTCTACATTTATGAGTTTTTTTTTTTTTTTTTTTGAAGTGTGTTGGGCAATATAGTTCATTAAAGGTACGATCGACATTTCCATCGCATTCTCAGTATCGGCCGCCGACGCTTTACGAAACTTGCTCGTTGTTTTCCGCTCCACCGCCTCCACAGTCAACACTTCGTTTTGGCTGACTGGTGGTAAGGATAGAAAATAGCAATTCGAATTGTTCGAAATAAAAATTTGGACACCCGCTACCACCGTTTAGAAGTATTGTGATTTAGCCTACAAGTTAAACCGAAAATGAATTTTCACTTTTTGATGGTATTTAAAATTTAACGGTTGTTAAATTTTTATACTGGAAGTATAATATTTTTTTTAATATGTTTTATAGATATTTTTTTTTATATTTTAGAATAGCACCCGCCCATTTTGTAATGTTTTTTTGTTGTAAATAATTTTGTTTGATAAATTTTCTTCCAGTGTTAAGTCAAGTGAAGCAAACTAATGCTAATATAGACGAGCACCCCCTCAATTTTGAATTGTACGAGAAGTAGGCTAATTCAAATTTTCCTTTTTTTTTAAACGTGCAGGAATGCCACAAACTGGTGACTATCTATCTATCTATCTATTTTTTTTATCTATTAATTGATTGGTTTGGGTCGATCTCCTTATGCAATAATCATCATGGTTTCTTTGAAATAACACCAAACCAAAACTACTGTTCCAAATTCCATGTAATTTTGTGTGCTGGCCAGGTACAACTCGTAGAGGAACTTTTATTCAGATCGTAAATCGTATTTTGGGCCGGAAATAAGGAAAATCTATTGGAAGTTGATCGAAACTTTTTGGTGTGCATAGTGGATTTGCCCTCCCCTTGAATAATATGTTTTACAAACAAACAAAGAATTAGGGATGCACCGAATACAAAATTTGCCAAATACTGAATATTCGGGCGAATAGCGAATTGTATGGTCATGTACTTAACTGAATGCTCTGCCGAATACCTGTAATTTAAACATATTTGATCATTTTTACTTCCTTTAGAAATGTCAGAAAACAATTGCTCACAAACCAAAAACAAAATGCTTAGCAAAATTTTTTACATCAACACACTTGCATAACTATATACAAAAAAAAAAACACTGCCGAATACCAACAATTCAACACCACTCGGCCTCTAACCGAATATTACTATTTGGCAACAATCAGTATTCGGTCAAAATCAATTATCAGCCAAATACCAAATACTTGAATTTTTAGCCGAATAGGGCAAATACCGAACAAAGAATACACCATTCTAAGGAAAATCAGTTGTGGTTCACGAGAAACATGTAACCGTAGTATCGATTAACGGATGATGGGAGGGAGGGAATGAAACAAGTAAGGGATGAAACTGCCCTTTCCCTCCTCAAATCTAACCACACAGTCCGCTCCTGTTAGTCACCGTGTATCGGTGGCAGCAGGTATTTTATGTTTAACTTGACTGCATATGCATATGATAAGAACAATTTTGGGTTAAGAATAAAAACAAATCAGTATGATAAGCGTTTTACAATCGTGTTGAAACAAAACATGGCAGTAAAGATGGCAGTTCACTAATTTGTATCTTCGTTTATTTTTTAATTGTTCACTTGCTACTTACGTTAGCTTGTATGAAAAAGTGACAAATATATTTTGAACTATTAAAAATTATGACAAGAAAGGACATTCAATGGTAAATTCTTATTTTTTTATTTAAAAAAAATTTTGTTTTGCAATGTTGAAATGACTGATCCTACATAATGGTTCCAATTCACAGATTGTTAAATAACTGTTTGCTATTAGATTAAAATGTATTACGAGTTGTTGTCAAATTGTGAAATATGGAACCTTTACTGCCACAATATTAGTGTTGTAATTTTTTATAACAACAGACAGCAATTAAATCCATTTAACACCAAAGGCACAACAAATCTGGGAAGTATGAAATTGCTAAGTTACACTGCTGTCAAGGAAATGCTATTCTAAGCCTACCTGTCCATACTGAAGAAAAGCCTTCCAGAAATAAATGCAATTCCAGTTCCAGAGAGGCTTTGGCCGGTGATTTGCTGCAGAGGCTACATATGATATTGAATTCCGTTGGCTAATCAGACATACATCAAACTATATGTATTTTTGAACGAAACAGCACTAGAAAATTATATTATCATTTCTTTCCGTTAGTACGTGCAGAGTTCATTAGAAAGATAAGAACCTACCGAATGCATGCTAGCAAGTCAAGAATTATTTTTGTTTGTGAAAATCGTTAATTTACAACTGTTAGCCAAGGCCTACCTAGTTGTGAACTGATGAAACATAATCATCGTGATTGATGATCTTATTACATTTTTTTTTCTTTATGGGATGTGGGCAAAAATAATGTAGCACACCTCTTTTGCCATTAACTACCTAGCAATTTAATACAGTGAACTGCAGAAAAGCAAACCAAAAATGGTTTGAAGGAAAACAGCTGTTCGGAGTTAATGACTTACTAATTTGAAACTGGGTGGCAACAAGTTTTTTAAAGGGTCTTGCTAATTTTCGACAGCAATGCTACTGTCATCATCAGGCACTTCAAAGGAAAAATTAGGATCCTGGTTACATTCTTGCTGTTTGCCACACTTTTCAAGAGCAAGAATGTGACCAGGATCCTAATTTTTCCTTTTGAAGTGCCTGATGATGACGTAAGCATTGCTGTCGAAAATTAGCAAGACTCTGTTAGTGTATTATGTATGAAATTGTGCGATGATGGAAGATTGGAGTTTTAAAATATTTAAATGTTCATAATACTGGTAACGATATTTTTAGTGAAGTTTTTCAAAATAACAATGTTGCTGCATTCGACATTTCAAAAATCTAAAGCACATGAAGCATAGGGTCTGGTACTGTTGCTCGACACTCGGTTGCCCGACAGTACTTTTGCCCGACGCCCGTTTCCCGACAGGTCTGTTGCCCGACAGTGATGTTTGCCCGAGAGGTGAGTCGCCCGACAGAGATGTTTGCCTGACAGGTGACTTGCCAGACAGTGATGTTTGCCCGACAGGTCTGTTGCCCGACAGTGATGTTTACCAGACAGGTGTGTTGCACGACAGTTTTGTTTGCCCGACTATAAGTTGCCCGACAGGTAATTTATTAGAAATGTTCAAAACACATACCACACTAAATCATTTTAATAATGCAAATAGTTAACAAAGATGATATTTTTGTCCACAAAGCTGTTCACAAAGCAGACATAGAAGAGGGGGATGAGAAAATTAAACAAAATTAAACAAAAAAGTAAGGGGCGAGAGGCGAAACCGATGGTGCAAGTGAAATAAAAGGGGGAACCCCCCCCCCCCCCCAAAAAAAAACCACACCCGGGATGGGGATAAGCAGGTAAAAGTGACAGGTAAACATACGGGCTGGGCGAATTCCTATATCTCTGTCGGGCAAACATCGCTGTCGGGCAAACATCTCTGTCGGGCAAACATCTCTGTCGGGCAACTCATCTGTCGGGCAACTCATCCGTCGGGCAACTCATCTGTCGGGCAACTCACCTCTCCAGCAAACATCTGTCGGGCAACTCACCTCTCGGGCAAACATCTCTGTCGGGCAACTCATCTGTCGGACAAACATCACTGTCGGGCAGCTCATCAGTCGGGTAAACATCACTGTCGGGCAACAGACCTGTATAGCAAACATCACTGTCGGGCAACAGACCTGTCGGAAAACTGAAGTCGGGAGGAAGTACCATCGGGCAACCGAGTGTCGGGCAACCGTACTGCTCCCGAAGCATAGTGTGTTGGTGCTTTTAGTAATGTGGCACGCTATCAGCCAGTTTCACATGATTCACTGCTACAAGGCAATATGTACTGTCATTTGTGTACCATCAGTACAAATTTTTTGTACAAAATGTGTACTCCCGGTACACAACTTTTCGGTTGGTTGAGCTTGTACTGCAAGTGCACGGCATCTTCGAAGAGTAACAAACCACGTATGAAAACTGTCCAAGCTCAGGGCAACTGTCCGAAAACTAACCCTACTATGTAAACGGCCTCACCACAGTTTAACAAAAGGATCGGTGGGCATCTCGAGCAAACAAACAAACGCTGTGTTCCAGCTGTAGACTAAATTTTAGGCATGTATGCACATTGGTTTTTGTTGTTTTTTAATACAGTGGTAAAGTTATTTACTTTTTTAAACAGGTTAATGATGCGGGATCTGTAATCGTGATTACTTTCATTAAGGCTGTACCGATAAGCATTTTTTCTGCCGAAGAGATTCTGATCCGACCAACCACAAACCGATTGGTGGCCCGATCCGCTTTAATCGAACCGATCGATTCTGATTTGTAACGATTTTGTTTTCTGGCTTACACAAACTTGTAGGCTAACAAATTTGTAG
This sequence comes from Lithobius niger, assembly GCA_023313725.1. Lineage (NCBI taxonomy): Eukaryota > Metazoa > Arthropoda > Chilopoda > Lithobiomorpha > Lithobiidae > Lithobius > Lithobius niger. The sequence continues at coordinate 125,570 of JAHWFP010025722.1, forward strand.
GCTAGTGCAAACATCGGAATACATTTTTTTTACCATAATAAAAGCAAATATTTGTCCGTTATTAGCCTAACCAACACATTGTAAAACATGTTGGCCTAGCCTAAATTAAAAGAAAACGTAAAAAAAAAATGTGTCGTGAAACAGAAATTGAAATAGTCGAGGACCTGGCAAAAATGAATTCAGCAGGTTTTTGTTTGCTGAACCAATTTTTGCGGATCAGAACAAAATCTGCCAAAATCTGTTCGGTAATGCCGTAACTATCATTATAAACGAAACATCAATAACAGCTCTTGTCGTATATATTTTATTTAATATAAAAAAAAATAACAAATTTAACTTAATCTTCCTTGGCAAACTAATAAAATAATTTTGGTAATCACAATAAACATGATTGGAATAAAAGGTGCATGGATAATTTCACGTTGAACTGGTGTAAACAGTAAAACAAAAGGCATCCAGGCATGATACATTTGCTAGTAACATTCATCACACGCATTTTTATGAAACATTGACACATGGTAAAAGCATCATTTAGTAACCATACATTTAAGGGTTTGGCACTCAACACAGTACGGTTTTCATAACATTGGCAAGCAGCATGGTACTTACCATGACAAATGGAGTTGATAAATTTCTGTTTAATAATTGGGAACTTACAAGTCCGAAGTCATTGTTTAATTATTAATACATCAACCTGATAATGCTCTAAATGCTCATCTACAATTAACAAAACTCGTCAGTGTTAAGAAACTTGTACGACACTCACAATTGCGCAAACACAGAAATAATTGTAGAATTTGAAAAGCAAACAAAACATTTAATTTTAGGGAGAGTAGAAAGGTTACGTATTTTGTTAACAAAAGATATTACTGCCATAAATTCTTTGCCTGAAATAGACAAATGTCCCCATTTGTCAGTGGTTGAAAGGTCTAGTCTCAAGGTGAAGACAGCTTGAAGTAGAGATGGAAAAAAAAAACTAGCCAATGAAGATTTAGCTCCCTTTAAAATTTACGTAGACATAAAGGAAAGTTAGTGACAGAACAATTTCCAGAATGGTAAACTGTTGGTCTTGCTTTTTATATCGAATGTGTTAATATATTGGCCAGTAAACTTCAGCATTCTTATTCTTGAATGTTTCTTCCCAAGACTGAATAAATTGTCTAAGTCCAGCATGTTTGCTAATGCAGAAGTCATAGGTGCAGTTTATAAGCGCTTAAGGTGCGAAAGTATCATCTTTATTCCTTTCAATATGTCTCCCGGGTGGTGAACCAAGAGTGGACTTACGGTGGGAACAGATAATATACATTTTCGTTTTAAGCAATACAAACAAAATTTAGCCGGTCGGCCCGCAATTCTCTTTTTGCCTACTTTGAATGTTCGAAAAATTCCAGAACACAAACTCGCGCTCAAATTCAAAAAGAAACAAATCGTACTGAATTGGTGAATTTTCGACAGGCAGCTTGACAAAAGATGGAGAAAATAGTCTGCCTATCCTCTTCAGGCCACCACAAGAAGCTTATTTACATTTACAATTTTTTTCCATCTTCAGACAAGCAGCCTGTCGAAAATTCGCAAATTCGGAAGGTTTTTTTTAAATTTGAGCGCGAGTTTGTCTTCTGGAATTCTCTTTTTATTGCCACGAAAATTTTCATTACGTCTTAATTTTATCATTTGCAGTAGAATGCGTCAACAATCGCGGTGGGCACCACCTGACTGGTTAACTAGGAGTTGGAACTGGCACCCCTGAGAGAAGGTCACAGACTTCACAGTTATAAAAATGTAATGAGACTAATTTACTTTACGATACATGATAGTTGATGGTAAAAAAAAATTCTTCTTTTCCCACGGTGAGTGAGGAATGGACGACACTTCTAAATGCGAAATGGATCCTATTCGGCAAAGTCTCTGCACTTGTCTGGTCATGCCTCAAATGAGAGTTGTGGATGGACCTAATAATTTGATGTACCTAATAGATCTTTATGGAAAGGGGTAGAGAGAGAGAGAGAAACGGGACTTTATTGCACAAACAGTGAGATACAATTAAAGTAGAAACATGGTGAATAAGACCGAGGTCTTTTAAATCGCCCAAGACAACATCAAATACAATAAATACAATGTAGTGGATAATGAGAAATACAAAATACTAATAAAAAATAAAAAAATAAGAAGCACTTTTAAAATGTAGTGCACAATGCAGCTAACAATTGATAATCACTCAAAAATTTATTATGCTACTTTGTGCATAGGTTGAAAAATTTGTTAGTGGGAGGAAAGGAGAAGTGGGAAAGGAGAAACATCTGGATGAGAAAACCGGCATTAAGTTAGAAGGGACATATCGGAGACGATATGCGTAAAGTATTTCTTCTTGAAAGTATTTATGGAGTGGCTGTTTTTAATTTGCTCTGGGATCATGTTCCAAACGATAGGCATTTGTCCATGTAAAGATGATTGACTTATTAAGGTCCTATGGAAAGTTTTGTGGCGTCTAGAAGCAGATCGAGTATTATAGCAATGAATTTCATTGTTCAATATGGGAACACTGTTACACTTGTTTTTGTAACTTGGAGAAAAGTGGCAGACTGTGTTCTTTAACTGGCTTATTACAAATAGATCTTACAGCTCTTTTTTGAAGCAACTGCAGTCTAAACTTGTTTGTTTTGCAAGTATTCATCCATGCTAAAGTACAGTAGTTCAGATAGGGTTGAATTAAAGCATTATAAATTTGGTTAAGACATTTTTGAGGTAGGTTGGCTTTAAGTTTATGCAGAATACCAGCGCCTTTTGAAATTTTGTTGGCAATAAAATGGATATGCTCATTCCAGTTCAAATGCGAATCAAGTCTTAAACCCAAAAAAGTTGTGCTGTCTGTTTCTGTTAGTTTAGAGTTATTGGTGTAGATATCAGGCTTATAATTGCAGCGTTTTTGGCGGACCCTAAAAATCATGTAGTTTGTCTTGAATGTGTTCAAGGATAGTCGGTTTAAGCTGAGCCAATGCGACACTTTTTGTAATTATTACCCGATATATACAGGGTTGTATCGTCAGCAAATAAAATGGACTGCAACAGTTTTGAAATGGCAGAAAGAAACAATAAAGGACCCAGAATGGACCCTTGAGGAACACCACATTCAATTAATTTACGAGCAGAGTAGGCATTTGATACCTGAACAAACTGCTGCCTGTCCGCAAGATAGCTCCTGAACCAATCATTTTCAATTCCCCGAACACCATAATAGGAAAGTTTGTGAAGTAAGCGTTGGTGGTTGACAGTGTCGAATGCTTTTTTTTAGATCTAAAAAAACAGCAATTGTATACTGTTTTTTTTTCAATCGACTCAATAATGTGTTCAGTAAGTTTCATGGTGGCATCCTCGGTACTCCGACCACTACGAAAACCATACTGATTGTCTTTTAAAATATTAATCTTCACTAAAAAAGAATACAAGCGATTAAAGACCACTCTCTCAAAAATTTTAGAAATCACAGGCAAGATAGAAATAGGCCTGTTGTTACCTGGGTCAGTTTTTGATCCTCCCTTATGGATTGCCACAACCTTGGCGATTTTTAAAATATCAGGAAAAATTGCTGTGGTGAGACTTAGGTTAATAAGTTTGACTAAAATTGGAGCAATCTCAGAGACAGTTTTCTTAATAATATCAGAACTTATTTCGTCATGGCCGCAAGATTTTGAAGTGCTCAATTTGTTAATAATCAGAAGAATTTCAGGTACTGTGCAAGGAGTAAGAAAAATTGAGTTAACACATCGAGTCGAATACATATCTTGTACAGGAGAATTAATAATAGGTATATTTTTGTCTAAAGTTGAACCAATAGAAACAAAGTAGTTATTAAATGCATTGGCTATTTGTGGTAATTGTTGAAAGGTAACTAGATGACAAAGGTATGAAGTGTGAAGACTTAAATGATATGGGACACTGATGTAGTTTCGTTGTTCCACTTTTTTTTGGTGACGTTGAAATTCGATCTTTTGGAATGATGTTTTTGATTCATTGTCTTATGAATAGGTTGCATGTTTTTGCGATTTCGAAAATCACGTAAGGGTGGAGAAAAGGTTGTGTCCTTCATAAAGTTCCTGTTGGCATTTTCTTCACGTGCGAATCTTGGTGCCTGAACATGGTGCATCAGCAATCTTCTACATTTCGAATGCTCTGGAGGGCCTATACGTACTTTTTTTTTTAGTTGGTGTTATTCCTGTTTCCAGACAAACGGAGCTCTGGATGGAGGTTCCAGACAAATTTTCGCTGATTGGATTACACAATATGCTTTCCTTCTTCTTGGAGAGTATAGGGTCAGAAGAAGTGAGCGTGGGTACAGATTTGAGATTAGAGTTGATGACCTTTGTTTTGTTGGGGTTCTGTTGTCAACCTAGCATAACATTAAGTTTGTTGGCGAGTTTACATTGTGGTGTAGTCCAAGGAACATTTGCACGGTGGATTACAAGTGCTTGTTTTACTGTCTGAATAAGTCGCGTGTCTCGTTCCAGTATGAAAAAAGGGGTCCTTAGCGTGTGGATGTGTGAGAGCAGTGAATGTCGGACATTTAATATGTGACAGGGTATGCGCTTTTCAAGTAATGTCTATGTCTAGTTAAAAGAGACTTAATTCCTTTACTGTCGGTTGAAACATGATATGAATGATTGCATGGGCACTGAGTATAAAAAACAACAATGAAATGAGGTAGATCGTAGGTTGTGGAAGCAGTGATGCAGCATACACTGGAGATCATAATCGTTGAAAAGATGACATCGGCAAAGGTAGGGCTCAGCTCTAGTGAAATGACGTCATACGCCAAGTCGCCAGCCACAGTGAGATATGTGTAGAACATTTTAAACGATTTCCTACTTTAAAGTACACTTGCCGTAGAGTTTTGTCGTCTTTGGTCAGGGCATGGTGGTCAATTAAATTGATTTAAAACCTCCACGAGTGCAAATGATGATACGACACGAACAAGACGCTAACATGCATTGAAGGGGAACCAAAGCAGAGCGTTAAGAGCCACTTTCGCCAGTACAAACAAATGCTGGCATGGAATATTTGGAAGGGACACCTTCGCTGATTCACATTCACAACCAGTAGTATGAGGGAAGAGCGAAAGCCAGAGTGCTTGCAAGAGGGAGCTGCAAAGCGTTGCGACAGCGTAAAATCATATTCGAAAGAATGTTAAAAAATAAACGAAAGGGAGGAAGAGAAGCGTGCACGTCCTGTCGTTAAATATTTAAGGGATAATTTCTACGGTAAGCTTACAGTCTGATAAGTTATCACGACCAACTAATGGCGGGCAGCATTTACAGTCCGAAACAAAATTTTTGGAGAACTCGTCATTAAATACGTTTGTCTTTTCAGTCACATCAATTATGAGATGTTTCCCGATTTTTAGTGGAGGGATGGTTCGACTAAATCCCGACTTATTTTTTACGAATTTACAAAGTGATGTAAGATTACCTTTGTTAATTAGTTTTCTTTCCTTCTTGATTTCTTTCCTTCTTTCCTTCTTTCCTTCCAATTTAGAATAATTTTGCCTGCAAGTATTATGATTAGCTAAATTTTTCGCTCTTCTATTTGTCCGGTATGTCTTCCATATTTTTGTTTTACTCCATTTAACTTTTTTGTACGTAATTGGATGCGTAATTTTGACTTTGCTCTTAAAGTATTCGTATTTTAACTAATTGCCTGCAATTTACAATGCACTGATTCATCAATTTAATAAAGTGGATATATATAAGATCAACGTCTGTGTAACCTAGCAATTCTGAAGCCCCTGGGAATAGTCTTAGTTCTAATTTTAGATAATCAAAATTTAGCGGGTGATCAATTTTTTGTTCATATCCAATTTGATTTTTTTTGCACTAGTTATTTTAAAACCCACCGTATTATGATCACTACCACCCATATACTCAAGAACTTCAATACCAACAACAATGCGGTCATTTTCCACCAAGATAAGGTCCAGGATGTTACTAACCCTTGTAGGCTTCTCAACCAGCTGTGGCAAACCCAATTCAGACATACAATCTAGAAAAAACTGACCGTTCCTATGAGCGGCCGAGGAAGCACTCCAGTCTTTGAATGACATGTTGTAATGGCCCAGCACAACTAACTCAACTCTTTTGGCACTGCAAAAATACCTAACATCTGAACACAAACCCTCGATAGCATTTAAGTCATATTTGTCAGTTAAATAACCCTAAAAAAACGAAGTTTAGTATCCAGTATATCCACACAGAGATTCGCTTTTTGCTCCTCTGCCCACGATCTCATGAATCAAGTATTTTTTTCAGAGCAATCACTAGTCTCCCACCTCGAGTTTCTCTATCTCTTCGAATTACAGTGTAAGATGTGTTATGACAATCATGCGGTCAGAATGTGCCTGAGTCAACCATGATTCAGTCACGAAATAATCTCGTATACTTCTCAAAGGCTAACAGGAAAATAAAAGCTTGCAAGTTTGCGTAGATACTCCAAGCATTAACGAGTACACACTGTAAATTACTTTGATGACCAATTTGGTTTACAACTTGATGCTTGTCTACCAAATATGGTCTGTGGGGATCACCCATTAATGACCCCAGTTTCCCTGATAATCAGGACATGAAATTGCATTTGTTATTTCGTTTGATAGTATTTTTTTTTCCGTGTTTAGCAAAGAGGATACCATCGCGTGCGAAGAATCCTTGTCTGCCAAGAACTTGGTTCCACACTGACACGAATCCAATGCCCATTACTTAAACACACTCGATCCAGCTCACTATTTGCACATATTAGGGTGTTGTAACTTTGGTATTTGTTCTTGATTCTGTTTCCTGGTTCGGGCAACAAACCACAGCATATTATCCTTGCACCAGGTCTTATTTATCAAATGGCAAGAGCTGCGTCCTTAATACTATTTGCAATGTCTAATAGTGACTTATCACCCATATTGTTACCACCAACACACAAAATCACAACTGGGTCCTCCGAGGTGTCATGAAGTACGGCAGGCAGTTTTTCGGCCATCTGTTCTACTCGAAGGCTCCGATATGTCCAGAGTAAAGAGTCTCCTAGACTTTTCCACAGTCTAATAGCACGGACGTGGGAATCACCAACAATGATTTTTTTTTCTTTTTCCTTTGACTTTGATGGTTACTAAACGAATTTGCAGTACTGGGCTCAGAGACGAGATCTGAAATATGGTTCCTAAAGTGGTGGTTTGCAAGAAAATGCGAATCCTGATGGGTTGGAATATTTCTTTCAAGTGTGAGGAAGGAGGTCGTCCATTGCTTTAATCTTTTTTTGCTGGGTCACGAGGTAAGCCTTTATTTTTATGTATTGTTTCGTTTTCATGTAATGAATTTGCAATGGCATCTGTATAGGACCAGACCCCACACCGATGGTTTGACTATCTATGGTTACATTTAAATTTTGTTTATCAATAATAGTCTAGCGGCCAAGGGCAACAATCGTGCACTTCCGGAAAAAAGGCATGAAATTTTGAGAAATTATTCTATAGATCAAGAACAACATTTTTGGATATGGTGCCCACTGAAGACATTTCCGGTTTAGCATCATGACGTCATCAAAGAGTTAACCCAAAAAATGTGTATCTCTGTAACCAATTAACCGATTTAAATATTGTATAGCTCGTTGGAAAGATAAAATTATAACTAACCAAAAATGTCCTATGACACAATAACACAACTCGCACAGGTTAGGCGGTACAGCCTCTGGAACGCGACTATTTGAACCTTAAGCTGTAGATTTTCTTTTCCTTGAACATTATCTGTATTTTATTTTAAACATCACGTTGACATCGAAATGCATGAAGCCTAATTGGAAAACTGCGCATCCTCTTTTAAAATAATACAATAATGGAATGAACAAGAATTTTAAAACTCAACTGTTTGTTGATCAGAATGTCATACCAGGTTGTTGCTGCTAGTCAAAACCCATACCAGAACCTGACGACGACCCCAAAATGCACATGATTAGGAATATCTGAAAGGTGGAGATCTATTCTTGCCATCAATCCTAACCGAAATTGTTTAAATTAGACAGGGACTGTCATACATCCATGTAAAGGTGAAGAGGTAATGGCGTAGCGGCGAAATCGCATGGTAATTTTCGAATTGAAATGCTCTTGTGAGCCCTGTAATAGCCCGAAATAGACATGCTTAGGATTTTCTGAAAGGTGGGATCTATTATTTCCATCAATGCGACCGAAATTATTTAAATTAGACAGGGACTATTCTACACCCATTTAAAGGTGAAGAGGTAATGGCGCAGCGGTGAAATCGTACAGTGAATTTCGAATTTGAAATGCTCTTGCGAGCCCCGTAATAGCCCGAAATAGACATGCTAAAAATTTTCTGAAAGGTGGGGATACATTCTTTTCATTAATCCTAACCGAAGTTTCTTGGCTGAAATACAAATACAAATATGAGCAGTACAATGGCACTTTGAAATTGAAACAAGCCACTACACCAATTACAGCTGCACCTTTAAACGGGCGTAGGACGCTCCCTACCTAGCTAAACAATCTCGGTTGAGATTGGTGGAAATAATAGATCCCCATCTTTCGGAATATCCTAAACACGTCTATTTTGGCCTATTAGAGGGATCGTAAGAACATTTTGAGTTCGAAAATCAACAGACGTTTTCGCCGCTAAGCCGTTATCTCTTCACCTTTAAAAAAGAGTAGGACGGTCCCTATATAAGTTAAACAATTTCGGCTAAGATTGGTGGAAACAATAGATCCCCATCTTTCAGAAAGTTCTAAGCATGTCCATTTCGGGGTGTTAGAGGGCTCTGCAACCCCGCTGTGCCCGGTACAAGGAAGAACGCCAGGAGGATCGTAAATTCAGGGTTTATTCCAGGGCCACGTGGTCTGTCCTCATGAGATGTTGTCCAATGGTTCAAGGATGCTCTGATCAGGGCTACTAGCAAAGTGGCACACTTCAGGAAGAGTTCTTAGCTGGTTAGGGACTAGCTCCCAGAGTGAGGCTGCAAGTGGCTGCAAGGCCTTAAGTACCTAGAGCTGCCGCCAGTGCCTGCCACTGGTGGTGCAAGGTACTTCCTGTACTATATCCTGGTATCCCATGATCCATCTATGCTAGCAGCTACCCCTAGGGGCAGACAAGGCCAGAGCCATCCAGACCAGTGATCCCCAGGGACTGGACCATACATCAAAGTACATAGCATTACTGGAATACATCAGTAAAGATACAGAGTGTACAGAATAGATAACATGAAGCCATAGCATCAAGGTAAAGAGGCCCACTAAGGCCCTAGCTTAAGGAGTAGGAGGAAGCTGTGGAAACCGTCGTTGCAGAGGTCCCGCTCTCGAAAAGAAGCGCCCTCGCTTCGTCAAGGTAAGTGAAAATTATTTATTAAGCTAAGCTATTTTATATACACAATAATCAAAGTTCTCAGAAATTATTCAAAAATAATACCAAGAAGGCGCGCATTACCAACAAGTTAAAATTAAGGATGCTATGGGGACGTTTAAGATTTTTATCTGCTAATAATTAAATCGTTTGACTGTTCCAGCAGGGTGACATTACGTACGCGTATCAGTAACGTTTTTTGTAAAGTCTGGGAAATCTTTGAACGTCAAAATTCAGACATTATTCCCGTAAAAACCCGCTACGTAAACTTAATTACGTGAACATTTTCACGAAAATTATGCAGAAGCAAAAACGATTTTCAATATTTAAAATACAATCACAATCAATCAGTGCAAAAACAGTCAAGGAAAAAAAAACTAAGTGCATTATGCACGAAAATTCACTTTAAAAATTGTAACCATTAACCATCGGTTACTATTATCATTAGCTAAGAAAGATTTTTACTTCAAAATCTTAATCGTCAAAATTGGTTGTCAAATATCGGTAACAACGCGTGTCAAATGTGACTAACGCGGTAACAATCAGTTAAGGTCAACCCGAAATTAGTTTTTAATTATTTGATTCAAGTATTGTTATCTTAAACAATTAACATCATCAGTTTATTGATTCATCAATTAAAATAACAGATTCAAGAAGCTAGGGAACGGTCGCTAAGGGGAAGCGTGAGAATTGCACGTGAATCACCTTCATTCTGAAAAGTTCGAAGATGGCAGCTGCCGAACATCATCTGCTTAACCTGGAAAATTTCCAAGCTGCCTCAATTAACTTGGCGAATGAAATTTCGCTAGTGAACCTTGTTTATCTGTATACAACATGTCTTTCTTTCAGTTTACAAGCAATTTCACGATCCACATGCGAAATTATTTTAGATCTAGCTACTGCTGGCCGAAATAAGACCCAGAAGAAACACAGTAACTACTTTTAGATTTAAGTTTAAAATTCTTCGGAATTCGCTTCATTAACTGGGTAACGTTCACCTTCAATCTGTTCACGTAAATTATCTATATGATACACATAACGAGAAATAATACCCGTATTAAGAACTTTAAGCTGATAAGCTACAGGACTAAACTTTTTAACAATCTCGTAATTTCCGATGTAAATTGTTGCCATTTTCTTCATAAAATAGCGTAATTTGTCACTTTTAGGGTGATTTCGTATGTAAACTTTAGTTCCTACTTCAAATTCTTTACCAGTTTTATGTTTATCCGACTTTGCAGCACGATGTAACTTAGCTGCTTGACGTTTGCGTACAGCTCTTCTAACTATCGCACGCATGCGTTAAGTTTAAGATGTGTAATGGGTAATTAACTTCGTCCGATTGCACTTTACCGACAGGGGCTTCGGGCATTCGTAACTCCCTTCCTGTTGCTAACATACTTAGGGTGAAACCCGTCACCGAATCAGTTGCTGAATTTAATGCTAACTGTAGCTGTTTCAAACGCAAATCTTAATTTCTATGACCCGACTTTTCGTCTTGCACGTAAATTGCTAGCGTTTTTTGTTAACTCTTTCATCCATCGCTCAGCTAGACTGGACTTAGGTGAATAGACTGACAGAAATCGAGCTTTGATACGCCATTGCAGGCATAAATTCTTCATTATTTGTCCTCTCAAATTATTGGAGCTGTCGGAAAAAATTTCCGCTGGCACGCCATGCCGTGAAAACACTTCGATGAGTGCCTTTCTATAGTTTTAGCTTCAACGTTTCTTAGGGGAATTAATTCAACCCAATGACTCCACTTATCAAGCACCACTAGTATGTAAGTGAAACCATTTGTACTCCGTACTAGCGGGCCCTTCAGGTCAAAAACAATACTCTCCCATGCTTCCTTTTCAGTTACTATCATCGTTTTAGCCTTCTTACGAGTCTGCTACACCTTATGGACCTGACAAACCTTACACGTCCTTACGTAATTTGAAATCAATTTTAAGCGCTCAACCATGTGTACAAATAAAATATGCGTTTTATCGTCTTGTAAACACCCAACGAGGACCTGTAAACGTATCGTGTACTAGCAGAATGATTTTCTTTTGCAGCGAACGGGGCACCAGAATTTTCAAATTCGGTGCATCAACAACATCTTTATTTACGTCCACATAAATTATTCCGTCACTCACAATTGACTTTGGCTGGTATTTTAACACAATCTATGAACTGAAGACGAATCATACTTTATTTCCTTCGTTTCTCCCTCCAAAGCTAACTTTAATGCAAATGTATATCTGTCCTTTAACGTTTCTGGTCTAATTTGATCAAGTGTAATCTGCTCAACATCTAACTGATTACACAAACAATCGTTGTTAAAAACATAACAATTCTGACCCGTTCGTTCATCCATAGCAGGTATCAAGATTGGATTAGTGATAGGAGTAAAGTCTCTCTCAGATTCGTATCGTCTAGACAACACATCCGGGATGCGATTCTGTGCACCTGGGACGAAGCAGATCTTAGCGTCCAACTGAGATAACTCCACAAGCCACTTCGCTAAGCGTCCCATCGGTGCGCTTATCTTGGATAAAACCGAAAGTGCCTTATGGTCGCTGAAAATTGTTATCACACCCCCTTCTATGTATCTACGCCACTTACGTACTGCCCAAATAATACTCATAAATTCCTTTTCACTATTAGAAAATTTCTGCTTAGCCACTGTCAAACGTATAGAGATTATATCTATGGTTTTCTTCTCCTTAGTGAGTGGATCGACCTGATATAAAATCGCTCCAGCCCCAGAGAAGGATGCGTCTGCCATAATTATCCACGGCTGATTGTAATCAGGCGCTGCTAATAAGGGAGCGTCTACCAACATTTTCTTGATTTTCTGGTAAGCTTGTTCCTGCTTCGCCACCCAGACAAATTTCGGAGTTTTACCTTTTAGCACCGAAAATAGAGGCGCTGCAATAGCCGAATATGACATCACAAATCTACGAAAAAAAGCCACCAAACCGAAAAATTTTCGGAGCTCATTAATGCTTTTGGGGCGTGGCCAATTCTCCAGAATTTCTTTCTTAATAGGGTTCGGCAAAACCCCCTCACTCGTAATCTTATAACCTAACAGGGTTATTTCTTTCTTACAAAAGTCTGTCTTTTTTATGTTTATTTTGAATCCTTCACGACCCAAAATCAAGTGCAATCGGAATTCTTGTGACATAATTGAGATATCATCAAAATAGCTCTGTACGTTCAGATAATGTAGAGGGGCGAGCATTCGTGAAACTGAGGCACAGAAGAACGCTGGTGCTTGCTTGACACCAAACATAATTTTGAGAGGGGTAAAATTTCCGAACGGTGTGCAAAAAGATGACACCTCACCTGCTCGTTTCGTCACCCCTACTTTCCAGTATGCCTCGGTTAGATCAAAAAGAGTAAGGTACTTGCTCTTAGGGCACCTCTGCACCATATCCTCAATTCTAGGGGTTGGAAAGTTTTGCATCTTGCTTATTTCATTCAATTTATTGTATGTTATCACAAAACGTGTGGTGTTATTCTTCTTGTGGATGATAAATGCCGGAAAACACCATGCACTCGTGCTGGGGACGATAACCCCAAGCTCCAGCATCCGATCTACATGCTTACGTAATTGCAACTCTTTAAATTTCGAAACTGGATAAGGCTTTAACGCGATTGGTGGGTGATCGCCAACATCAATATCCATAACTGGGCTTCTTAAACCAATTCTCGAACTGAACACAAATCTATATTTCATTAATACCTTGAACAACTGTTCTTTTTCGTCATCTGTTAAAACATCACTCTCATTTACTGTATTGTGAATGTCTTGCTCAGTAGCACAAAACTCATCTGGTTCTATGGGTGTAGCAGTTGCCTGGGACTGATGGACTTCGTCCATACCCGGCTCCCGATTTAGCTTGTAGATTTTCGAAGGTTTATCCTGCCAAAACCAAGTGTTCGACGCGAAATTTGGCTGTAACTCCGTTGACTGCTGAAAATCCACGCCAAGGATTACCGGCTGGATTGTGTTTTCCATCAAGATCAGTGGAAAAGTTACAGTTCGTTGCGCAATCTGAAACTTAGCCAATACGAAACCCGGACACTCAACGAAACGTGTATCGGCAACTCTAACCCGATAAGGACGTTGCGTGAATTCACATCCCATTTTTAGCAAGTCATCTTTTAGTGAAATGTTTATGTAAGACATTGTACTTCCACTATCGAGTATGGCGTCAGCATATTCTTTACCGAACTTAAGTGAAAAATATGCACATGGTGCTGGTGTAGGCTCAACAAGATCGCCTAGACAATTTCTGTTAGGAATTGGTCGGTTTTGAAAAGAAGACACGCCATTTCCAGCTTCACCGACTAAAACTGGATGGCTTTTAGGTTTTTTGGCACGAATTCCTGTGCATCAGAATCCAACTCATTTTCATGAAGCTGTGCAATAGTGCTTCTATTTGGAGGATAACCAATAACAGGATTTACACGACAGTTTTGTGTTTCGTGCGACGAATTTTTACACTTCGAGCACCAAATTCCCTGTGCACGACTACCACTACTGTTATTACTACCACGACCACAGCTGCTAAAAAAAATTCGTCCATTTCCGCGGTTATTATTACTATTTGAATTATTGTTATTGCTGCTGTTTTACCTAACTGCAACTTGATTTTGTTGGTGATTTGACCTATTAGGGCAGAATTTAGAAGTCCACCCGACTGTATTACAAACGTTACAAGTGTACTTTGCATCATATTTAGGCAAGAAACTAGTGCTGCTATTCCCATAACCTCTACCACGATTTCTACCATTTCTAGTGTTACCAATATTTGAAACTTCAGCTTGGATTGGATTAGCCTCTCTCCTTTGAATCATATTTTCCAAGAAAAGACCTTGCATTTTAAAATGTATCAAAGAAGTGAATTTTCTTGACATCATAGGCATGTGAAAAGTCGAATTCAGTGTTTCCAAAATAGCCTCAATTTGATCAAAATCACTGATTCTAGCACCTGTGTTTTGTAAAATATCTGTGCATTTATTAAAATGCTTAATGAAACTTTCATTTTCTTGCATTCTCATAGTTCTAACCTTAGCAATTAGGTTATACCCATGTGACTGTACTTCAAACTTAGCCAAAAACAAGGTTTTAAAATTCTCCCAACTAGAAAAAGGTTTATTTGCCAAAAACCAGTCAACAGCATCCCCTGTTAACCATGATGGAACAGTTTGGTGGATAAATAATTTCTCATCAACCTTTCTAACCTTTAAAATTCTTTCCAATTTCATAATAAAAGCTGAGGGGAAAATTTTGTCATTCAACCCATTAAATTCTCCAATTTTCAAAGCTTCCATTTTAGGAAAAGGAATTGACATTTCAACAGCTCTTTGGTAATTATTCTGTGATGAACAGCTAACAACATTTGAACTACTACCAACTAGATTACTGCTAGGTGTCATAACAGGTGAACTGAAAACATTAGTTGTTGAAGTTAATGGTGGCTCAGGTGCAAAACTTGAAGCAGGCCTACTTGCAGAATTCGCACCTCCCCATAAAAAATTAACTACTGAACCCAGTTTAGTACTCAAATCCAAGATGGCAGTGTCAGTAGAATTACCAGCTGTAAGAGGTTGGCTAAAATAATTTGGCAAAAAAGTAGGAATTTGAGCTGACACTTGGCTTGGTCCAGGCAAGGGTGCAGAATAATTTAGCATTGAAGAAACAGTTACTGAAGGCTTTCCAAGCATTTGGAACACAGGGTCATTTGGTAAAATAGAACATGTCTGAACTTGTCCAGAGGGGTCAGTCCAAGTTAGGGTTACTGGAATTAGTGGCTGCTGCTGAAAATTAGCTGTAGTTGTTACTGAAGCTATACAAGCAGGAGGAAAAGGAGGTGGAAAAGGCAAATTCACATTTGAAGGCATGCCTGGTACAAATGGAACACCCCCTGTAACACTAGTATTACTTGCAGCTGGTGAAAATAATTGTCCAACATTTGGTAAAGTCAATGTAGGGCTTGACACACAAACATTTAGGCTTGCTGATGTAGTATTTAGACTCAAATTAGGTGTCACTTGAACATTAGGGCTAGCTGGAGGAAACTGAGCTGCTAATCTTGATGGAGTAACCCCTAATGGTGATTGCACAACTTGTGGAATAATAGAGGTAGACATTTTAGCTGCTTGTTCTCTTCTAGACCTTTTCCCTATTTTATTAGGGTCCCAACTTAAACTCCAAGAGTCAGGGTCTAAATCTGGCTTAGATCTAGTAGACCTTGGCATAAAATCTCACAATACTGAAAGTCTTAGGTCTATAGGCTATGGAAAGTCACTTCAAGGCTAAAATTTAGTAGCCTACACAAATCAAAAGTAATCAGGGTAAAGTCTCAGCAAAGGTAAAAGTCAAAAGACCCTAGCCTACATAGGCCCACACAATATCTTCCAAAAAATAAAAAAAAAAGCACTGACTGATCCAAACTAATCTCCACTGCAATATAAAAAGTTATTGCTATCTCAACACAGTTCACAATACTCACAACTACTCAGGTTGTCTCTTGGTTACTCACTGAAGGCTGGGGTCCCAGGTGAAAATGGAACACCCAAGATGGCTGCCGGCATTCCAAAAAGGCTTCTTGGTGGAAATGGGTCCTTTCCTAGGTGAAAAATGGACGGCCGATGCACCACTTGTGCAACCCCGCCGTGCCCGGTACAAGGAAGAACGCCAGGAGGATGGTAAATTCAGGGTTTATTCCAGGGCCACGCGGTCTGTCCTCAGGAGATGTTGTCCAATGGTTCAAGGATGCTCTGATCAGTGCTACTAGCAGAGTGGCACACTTCAGGAAGAGTTCTTAACTGGTTAAGGACTAGCTCCCAGAGTGAGGCTGCAAGGGGCTGCAAGGCCACAAGTACCTAGAGCTGCCGCCAGTGCCTGCCACTGGTGGTGCATGGTACTTCCTGTACTATATCCTGGTATCCCATGATCTTTCTCTGCTAGCAGCTACCCCTAGGGGCAGACAAGGCCAGAGCCATCCAGACCACTGATCCCCAGGGACTGGACCATACATCAAAGTACATAGCATTACTGGAATACATCAATAAAGATACAGAGTGTACAAAATAGATAACATGGAGCCACAGCATCAAGGTAAAGAGGCCCACTAAGGCCCTAGCTTAAGGAGTAGGAGGAAGCTGTGGAAAATGTCGTTGCAGCTCGCAAGAGCATTTTGAACACGAAAATCACTACAACAACGAATTGGAAAAAAGGAGAATTCGAGGAAATTCAGGGTGATATGCTTTAATACGATTTTGGGGTTCAAGGGTTGAGTTTCTGTAAAAGATGTATATCACCTTTCCCGACAAGAATTGTGTGCTGAACGTTTTTGCTTCACATTATGCTTTTGAGTTGTTGAGGTCAAGTACTTACAGCCATAAATGTTTTTTTTTTTTTTGGGGGGGGGGGCGGGAATCACCTCCTTCTCCCTCGGGTAGTCTACCTGTTACCATAACTATTTTTTCCAGCTACCCTTCATGTGCATCCATACCAAACAGACAGTGAACAATTAACTCCCTAGCCAGTATACTATATTTAATGCCCTTTTCGGCGAAGGAAAGCCCAGCTGAAACAATACGCAACAATGTAAAAACCCATTGTTGCCGGGAAAGCCCGCACTTTCATCTGAAGGCGGGAAAAGTGCAGGCATTCCCTAGGGAATGCCCGGGGTTTGAAAAACAGCTTATTTTAACAAAACAAAACAAAAAGCACGTTTGAAGTAGCAAAGCACTACATTACAATGCCGTTACATTACAAAAGATTACGTAATGATTGTAAAATGGTTACAGTTTTTAATCACCAAATGTTTGACCGAGTTTTCATTTGTAACACTCCGGCCTGATATATTTGCTACGACGTTGAAAATACCGATGGTATTTGCTTGCATACCATGGCCACTTTTCTTGTACTTGTTGTAAGGATTGCAAGTTACGGTGGCCAGTTGTTTGCACAATGAGCTGCTCTTCTACGTTGGGTCGATACAAAGTTGTTGCTGACACGAATGTTGTGATTGCTTAATTAGCCCTCCAACTTAGCAATTGGCATCTGTTGCAACATTTTTGATGATGTTGCCCGGAACATTTTTACCCACGGGGCGGTTGTAATACAAAATGTTTTTACTGTATTTCTTTTTGGGGCAAAAATACACAACCTCAGTATTTGCATGTTCAATAATTTTGATACAGTCTGTGCACGTTGCCAGGACAACGAGAAGGATTGTCGGGAAGAGAAAATGCTTTGACTCTCTTTGGTTGCACTTTTATATGTTTTAAATAAATAAGCAAAAATTCCTGTAAATTACATGAAGGAAAGAGAAAAACAAGCCAAACAGCAAAAATAATACACTAGAATTAACGTAGTACAGTAAGCCACCTTTGGAGTGGCATGACCCGGATTCAAACCAGCAACCCAATTCGTCCCTAGATCACATAGCTGTTCGGTTTGTTTTCTTCTTTCCTTTTATATGTTTTAACCCACGTTGATTTATTTTTGAAACGTTTAATATGTATTCAAGGTATTCTCGCCCATTTTCATTTGACCTGCCAAAAGTTTGTTGTCTTTGTGTTAAAGTTCTGTCCTGATTTTTGTCACGCAATGCACAAACATGCACATCGAAAAGCACAAACACGGAATACGATAAGGCATTTTGATCATCAGTAGCCTACCAAGAATTTTAGTTTCCCGCAACACGTTCAACTATTTTCGAATCTTTACCAATAATGTAAAACTATGGCCCGTTATTTCAAGAACGTAACAATACCACGTTCTTTCAAAACATAGAACGTCTGCCAACAATAGCCGACAATGGGAACGAGCTCTTCGCCGTAACGGGCATTAAGTCGGATAATGACCGAAAACCTTGTGCATTCCTAAACAATGGCCCTCGGGACGCTGCGCGCCCTCGGTCATTGTTTAGGAATGCCCGCGGTTTTCGGTCATTATCCTTTACTGAATGATGTGCAGTAATAATTCATCTTGTAATAATTCGGCAACGGTACCATCTGTTTAACATTGTTAGGAATTGTTGGAAAGGGAACGAAATTTGGAACAATTCGTACGATAGGGCTTAACGTTTTGTATTAGCTAGTTTGGCTGTTATTTTAATTCAAATGTGATAATTAATACCTATTGAAAATCACTTAAAATTTACATTTTTTGAGTTGTACCCCCTAACCTGTCGAAGCTCTGTTAATGTGTCATAGGATCTTATTTGTGGCTTACAAAATTATCTTTTCAACAAGCCATAGAAAATCGAAATTGGTCTGCTGGTTACCGAGATACAGCTGTTGATATCAAACTTTATAGTGAATCTGTGGCGGCCATCTTTGATGACGTAATGAGGGCAAACCGGAAGTCACACATGTGGGCACCATATCCAAAAATGTTCCATATGCCACAGTAAAGATATTCTGAAACTGTCATGCTTTTTTCCAAAAGTGCACGATTCACCTAAAATTTGGCTTTAGCCGCTTACCTATAAGTGGATCTGCATGAATGGATGCAAACTGTACCTTCCCAGCTGGTGACTGCAGAAATGCGGTATAGACTTTAACTTTTTTAGTCCCGACATTAGTTCTCAGGGACGGAACAAGAGTTTGCTTTATATCCCAAATAGACTTCGAGAACTTGTCAATCGTGTCCACGAACTTCAATGACTGATGAAGTACAACATTTTCAAGTTCTGATTCCATGGTTGACATACTGATAGACATGAAGTCTTTAAAGGAGTCCAGAAAAACAGCTAGAGTATCGCGTAAGGAATCCAATGTTTTGCTCCATTTAGCAGCAGCAGCAGCAAGCTTTGTCCCCAGGTTTACGTTTCTCTTGTTTGGCTCCCTAGCCCGGGTTTTTTTGAGACTGTCCGTTGTCTCCTTTAAAGTTCACCATATTGAAATGGTTTTTTATTTTTAAATTTTTTTTTAATTTAGCATCACGATCTTTATCGTCATGATCAGGACACTAACCTTGTAATAAGTAGCGTTCCTTTTTTCTTTTAATTTTCTAATATTTATCACACATTTGTCTTTTTAACGTTCACCACCTCTAATGTACAAATCCTCCCCAATTAAAAAAAAAATGAATTTGAACGAGGGAGCCTTCAGTTCACTACTATAAAACACTAAGAGCTATAATGTCTAACATAGGGTAAAGAAATACACCCGTAGCATGAGAAGTCTCCACTATGAAGAAAGCAGATCTGATAGCTAACCTAATCTGCTCGTGTTTGACATTGGAATTGAAAGCGTGAGCGCTGCAGTGCAGCCCTACTACTTTTTGCTGCCCATTTTTGTCCTTAGCCTTGGTTTCGTACTATACAAACGTAAATAGGTTATCAAGAAATGATACAAACACAATACAAAACAAATGCTTTTTTTTTCGGTTAAAACGTAACACATCTTCATGTGCAGAAGAGAACTCATATGAACGTGCATATTTTCAAATTCTGTAAAAGTAAAGTCTATGTATGTCTGATTCTTTTCCACACGTGCATAAGTGTCAGCAAGATCACACGTAGAATAAAGCACAAAATAGACGATAGAAACTTTCCTCTTTTGCTATATCTTTTGCTTATAATAATCAAAGTCAGTTTTTACGGAACAACAATGATTGGTATTACTTACTGTTAAAAGGAGTATGCACATATTCAACGTAAAATGAACCAACACTAGAAATGTCAATAGTTCAAGTCTTTTAACATCAACTAGTTGTTCCCCGGCGTAACATACGCGCGGTCTAGCTGATTCCCGCTGATTCAACTCGGCTGTAAATAGTCAGCATTATTGAAGCAATAGTGTTTGTTTGTGTGTATGTGTGTGTGTTTGTTTGTTAGTTTGTTTGTGTCAGCCGGTCTGTTTGATTGTAGTCTGAAAGTAGGTTTTAGCTTATTTGTAAGTTTGTGACCGAATGGCTTGGAGGCCTTATCAGCTGAATAAAATATCAATCAATCAATTTGTTTCTAATTGTTAGAGCGCATATCCATTTCATTATCGGCCGCTCCCCCTTTTTCTCAAATCTCAAATCATTTATTACAGGAATCTAAAGGTCCGTGACCATACATCCCATCTAACTTATGGCTAACTTATTATAACACCAGAAAACCAGAAGAACAGAGCCCGTACAGTACCCCGAGATAGCCCGAGACCAAGGTGCCCCCTGGGATCTACATCTCACTGAATCTCAGTGAACCTCCTTGTAGCTCTACAGAAGGACAAAACTGCACTGACCCGGCTCCGGAGAGCAGCTCCCCGTTCCTCCTGACCTTCATCCAGCAATGACAACACTTTCCTAAAATCACCCTGGGCGGAACGGAGCGGAATTCGGCGCAACCCCTCCCACCGTGCACAAGTGAAAAGAAAGTGTTCGACAGATTCATCCTCAAGCCCACAAACACAGCGGGGCGTCGGAGACCACCCCAAACGGAACATGTGAGCTCGCAGGAGGACGTGCCCCGTCCTCAGACGAGACAAAACACCGGCCTCCCGTCGGGACAACCGATCCAGAAACCGCGGCCTCTCAACCGACGGGTGGATCGCAAACAGTCTCCTCCCGAGTGTTCCTCTAGCCCACACGGCATTCCAGGCAGCTGACGCGACTCCATCCAAGACAGGTGACAAATCTCTAGCAGCCAAAACAAAGGATGCCACATGGGTGCCCTGAAGACACTGGGCCCCATGGCGGGCTAGATCATCGGCCAATTCATTCCCAAAGCAACCCTTGTGCCCCTGCACCCAGGTCAGCGAAACCTCATGTCCCGCCTGAAGCACAGCAACAAGCATCTTGCCAATACCATACACTACCGGGTGGCTGACATCAAGCGACTCGAAGGAGCGACGCAGAAACTGAAGACCAGCAGCTGAGTCAGAAATGACCCGAAACCGCTGCAACCTCAAATCAAGCGCCAGGTCCAAGGCCAACGAAACAGCGACAAGCTCCGCCACAAAAGCAGAAGGGATACACCTTAGGTGGAAACTGAGCTCTTTACGCAGCGCCGGAATTGCCACTCCTACACCCCCTGACCAAGATTCTCGAAAGAACGAGGCATCACAATAAACATCTGTAGTCAACAATGCACTCCCCAAAGTACCATTCGTACCCTGAAAGACTGATAGCAACTGCCCACACCATGTCCACGGGGCAAATGGCCTAACCACAAAAGGAGCCTCAAATCTAACCAGTTCTGTACCGCCCAGAAGAGTCACACCCAACCCCGGAGAGCCCAAGGACTGTCGTGTGATAGAACTCAAAGCCCCATACCCCACAAGAACGTGAGCCAGTGGGTCCAACCTGCCTCTGGCAATAGCCCTCAGGCACAGAGCCGACAGCAATCGCCCAGCCCGCACATCAACCGGGAGCACCCCGCCCTCTATGAGGGGAGCATTCCCAGGTGTTGAGGGCAAACACCCAGTCACACACCGTAAACCTTCATTGAGTGCAACTTGGACACCACGAGTTGCCCACCGAAAAGGGGCCAAGAACGGGAGGTGGTAGTCGGCCACAGCCCTGACGTAGACTCGATAGAAGCAGGACACTACCGACCTCTTTGCTAACAACCTATTTGTTGCCAACGCCTTCAGCACCCTAGTCCTCGCTGCCACAGCTTCCTTGACCGCGGCTACCTCAGCTTTCCAAGAAAGCTGCGGATCCAGCCTCACACCCAAATACCTCACACTGGAGGAGGACGACACAACAGTCGCGCCAACCTTAATCGTCGTGTGCAATTCCGAGTGCCTGCAAAACACCATCAATTCAGTCTTGGACTGCGACAGCGCTAGGCCCCTCTCCGCAAGTAGTCTCTCTCCCACCACCAGCGCATGTTCCAGAGAGCTAATCAACAACAGGAGGTCATTCCCCACCAGCCAAACAGCCACGTCGTCGGCATAAGCCACAACATCAACCAGGTGACTTAAACGGACAAGCACCTCATTCAGCGCGACCGCAAAAAGGGCAGGGCTGAGGCAGCTCCCTTGAGGCAACCCTCTGTCAGTCTTACGGACACCCGACCAGCAGCCACCAACCCTGGTAGCAAAACTCCTGTTCTTGAGGAGTGCAAGGATCGCCGAAGCAAGCCCCCAACCCACCCCAAGCTCCTGCAGAGCAGCCATGACCCAGTCTAAATCAACTGTGTCATAGGCCGCCCTAATATCCAAGAAGACCGCCACCACTAAATGTCCCTTAAGCCAAGCACCACGAATGCTGGACTCCAAAAACATCACCGCGTCTTGAGCGCCCCTGTGTTTCCGGAACCCGAACTGCCTACTGAAGAGCCTACCCGTAACCTCTAACTGAGACTCCAGACGCCCCACCAACATCCGCTCATAAACCTTCCTCACACAAGAAAGGAGAGCAATCGGTCTGTAACTTACAACTGAGGTCCTGGCTTTGCCCCTACCCCAAACGGGCGTGAGAACAGAGAAGAGCCACGAAGGCGGGACCGGGGCACCACCATAGCACCTCTGAAAAAACTCAACGAGTTCCTCCTTTGCTGCCATACTCAGTCTCCTAATATCTCCATACGAGATGCGGTCTATCCCAGCTGCACCATCCCGGCATAACCTGACAGCAGCAGTGAACTCAGCCATAGAGAGCGGGTCACTGCAATACCCATGCGTCGACCATTCCCCTAAAATGGGAGGTGGACCACACGGAGAATCGTAGACCTTAGCAAAATTGTTATTAAAGGCAGTTGCCATCTTCACACCGCGAAGAACCTCACCCTCGGAGTCAAAGACCCAGGAGATTGCTACCTTCGAGTCCATTGGACGAACCAAGCCCCAGGCCTCCGACACAGAGCAACCCTTGTACACTCGTTCGCACACCCTCCGGCCATATGTGGCTTTCTCTCTCCTTAGAATGAATCTCGTCTCCTCTGCAATCCCATAGAACATAAACCACCGAATATCAGTGGGAAAACGACAATATTGCCGCCAAGCACACCTGCGATCTCTGACAGCAAACGTGCAAGCTTGGGTCCACCACGCTGGCTTACAAGTCCGAGGTCCGACAGGCCTGCGACACCCTTTCCTTTTACCCATCCCGCCAAGCCATTTATCAACCCATGAACCAAAAGAGCCCAGGAGCACTTCAGGGCGATTCCCCTTCTCCTGGCTACGACCACTGCCGTGCTGCCCCTGACCTCCAAGGGACAAAGAAATCGGGAAGTGGTCGCTCCCTCTAAGATCATCGGACACCCCAAAGGAGCACCGGTGAATCAGCTCTGCAGAGCACAGAAAGAGGTCCAAGACCGACTCTTGGATGGTCCCCCGTACCTTCTAACAAATGTTGGGCCACCATTATGAATTACCTCCAGTCCAGACTCTGCGAGCGTTGACACAATCATTCGCCCCCTTGCACTACACTCCACACTACCCCACACCCAATGGTGTGCATTAAAGTCGCCTCCCAGGACTAAAGGCCTAGGAAGCGTCTTCAACCAAGCAACCCAATCATCCCTATTCACATATCCCCGCACATACACGAAACCTACAGTCAACCATGCTGTCTCCCACCATAGTCTCAACACACAAACGTCCATTCCCCTACAACCGGGACTTGCAATCAAATAACCCGCAATCCCATCCCTTAACATAACCCTGATATTCGTACTTACACCGTCAGTAATGCATGTAAAACCACTGACACCAATCAACACACCTGGGGGCAACTTGACCTCGAGCAAACCCATTACATCCATTCTCCCACAGAGTTCCTCTATTTCACTCAACTTCCCCAATGCCTCCCTAGTATTCCAAGAACAAAGATTGAAACTGAATTAAATTACCCAAACTCACCCTTGTCCATTACCCCACTGCCATCACCGCCATCGCACTCTTCATGCCCATCCCCAACTATTCCACCAGCAGAGGCTGTCACCATTGTGTCAAATACAGTACCCTCTAGACCACATACCACTCCCACTTCCCCAACTTCCACTTCCACAACACCTATTACTGCAGAAGCCTCCTCCACCGCTCCACCACATTCCACCCCACCCTGATCCTCCACCTTATCAACCAAAAGTTCAAGAACACTTTCAATAAAATTTTCGACCCTAGTCCCATTGTCACCAGCACTACCGTCTCCACAGACACCCCCCACCACCTCACCAGACTGCACATCCATATGGTCAGTAGCATTAATTGAAATCACCTCTCCCACCCCAGGACTCAAAGCACTCAAGACAACAGCACCAGTTAGCTCCTCCCTACGACTTCTCTGCTGTGGTGGCGACCCTCCCCCACTTTTACGCCTTGACACACGTTTCCTCTTTGGAGGTGGAACCACTTCCCATTCCCCCTCCGGCACCACCTCGACCGGAGCAACAACATCAGCATTAGGAGAGACCGCACTAGGTACCACTTTTCCACAGGTACCAAGACTGGAAATCCCCGGGCCCCCAACACAAACACTTTCAGAAGTCACAACAGTCGGCACAAGACCAGGCACCACCTTTCCGGAGGCGACAGGAGGCGATTGCACTCTCACCGGCGCTGCACTACTTTTTTGATGTTCACACGGGAAGGAACGGGGTGTATATGCATCGCACTGTCGACAAAAAGAACTGGTGCATGCCTTTCTCACGTGCCCACGGAATTTGCACCTTAAGCACTTGGGAGGGCGCTCAGGGATCATTAAGAGAGCAGCAAAACCCCTAATCGTGACGACGTCTGGAACTTCATCTAGCAGAACGCCTTCTCTTAGTCGCAGGGTTGTCTTTAACACTCCATTGTAGATGTGGGTGATTCCATCTACATCATGGACCTCACGGCACAGGCGAATCACTGAACCATACTTTGACAAAGCCGCCACCACGTCATTTTCAGCGACACCGTACGGCAACCAATGAATTCGCACGGAAACTGTTCGGGAATGCAAGTCCAGAATACGAACTTCGTGACCATCCAGTGTTAGTCCCTTCTTCATCACCATATACTTGGAGTCCATATCTTTAAAAGCCACTTGAAACAAATTTCCTGCACGTAGTGCACAAATGGCCACAACATTGTGGAGGCCCACCAAACTCTGCAGCGCATCTCGAATAGAGTGGACTGTGTATGGGCATCCACTTTGGTCTGCTAACAAAATGATCGCCTTATCCATGTTTATATTTGCAAAGCTCCCTTTGTATAGGCGCTTGAACCAAGCAACATCGCGACTATTACAGTCCAACCCCAAATCGTCACCTGGTTCCAACTGCGGTGCTAGAGCGGATTGAGACTTCACGGAGTCAGCAAAAGAAACTTGCTTTACACCGGCCACCCGGTCTGTCAGAGACCTTGTAGTCGTCTTTCCACCTGGGAGCCTGGAATAAACTCCACCAACCACCTGTCCAATCTGACCTCTGCCGGCTTTGTCTCCTTCACCATCTCCATTCGCCCACTGACGGTTCCGCAACTGCGTCAGGACTTCTTGTGGATCTCCTTGAATCTTCTCTGGCGTGAATCCCATAGAATTTAAGTCCACTTCTTCAATTCCCTCATCTGCTGCCAGCTCGCAAACAATCTTGTAAAGGTCCAATGGCACAGCCTTACCACGAACATGCTCCAATGACAGCAAACCACTATGCTGGAGGTTACACAAAAACTTACGGACCTGAACTGGCACAACAGTGTTCCTATCCCTATCTTGCCTATTGTTGTCACTCATATTGTCACTTGCATTGTTGCTCTCCATATTGTCACCGTGTCGTCCTTCTTCTCCAACAACATACTGGTTCAAAATGTCAATGTCTATTCCCCTCTGCAAAGCTGCCCGTTTCACCATTTCATACTCACTGTTAGGAACAACACCAGCCAGCACTTGCCGACCTGTCAAAACACCTCTCTCCTGAAATTCCTCCAGCAATAGTTTCACCTGACTCACCATTGCCCGCTCTTCCGTCCGAACTCCAAAGTCTCTTATATCTTCCTCTGATACTCCACGTTTATCAGCTTCTGCCAGTACAATAGCGAACTTCTCTGCCGACACTATCCCTGAATTTATATCAACACTGTTCAAAACTTTAGATTTCACCAGGTCCCTTAAGATTTTCTCCACATCAGCCGCCATCTTTTTCTTTTTGCTACCGTGGCAAGAATAAGTCCGCTAGCCCTCTTCTGATTGTTGAAGCTTCGTTTGTTTATTAATCCCTCATCATTAAGTCTGCTCGCATAATTAAGTCTGCTCACAAGTGAAATCTAGACACACGCTAGTGTGTCGCGCCAAGTTAGGCAACAAACATCACAACAAACATCTCATCAATTCAATTGTTGAGGTTGTAAACCATTGTAGCGCGACACCATAGCGTCAGTGTCTTATATCTTGAAGCATAGTTGGGCACATTTTAGGTACTTGGGGAAAAATAATAATGAGATACAAAAGCTTAAATTGTGTTGAAATCGAGAGCAATAACCCACCTGACAAAAATTAACTCGTGTTTGAATGCCCGCTATGCTGCTTTCAATGCAAAATCTGCCCCTCAATAACGTTGAAAATGTGTTACTACCTAGCTAGCTGGCTAGCTAGCTAGTCCGCTCATCCCCATGTTAAATCCCACAGGGTGATTATTCATCGATTCCGTGATAACGGGAAGGGTCCCAGCTATGAAACTGGACGAATGGGTGCAGTACAATACGAACTGCGTACCTTTTATGGTTTGGAGCCTGGGGAAGTAACAGGGATGGCGTGGGAGGGCGCGTAAGTACAAAAATATTGTTATAACCATTGTTAGTATTGTCGGCATCGTCTCTCATTGGACGACCAAAGTTCCAACAATGAGAACGTGTGTCTAGGCACACACTAATGCCTAAACAACGTTATAAAGAAATTGTATTCACGTCCAATTCACGACAAATAAACTAAGTGTAAAAACAAAGCAACATAAACAAAGCCAAAAACTGGTAAGGAGGCCACCAAGTTGAAAGTGGTTCGGTCCTTCAAAAGAGTGATATCAACGCAACAAAACTAACTAAATACAACAAATTAAAACAAAATTAAAACCAAACCAAAAACCAATAAAGAGGTAACGAAGTTGAGAATGGTTCGGCCTATAGGCAAAATGTAGTAGCAAATTGTTGAAAACCAATTTCCTGTTGACGTGGCACTTTATTACTCATCTGCACGGTAGTGGAGTTGAGTCAATACACAATTAAGAAAAAGGAGTGATATCATATCAAAAACCAGAACTGGTAAAATGGGTCGCGAAGTTCCGAATGGTTCGGCCCTTCAAAGGAGTGATATCAACACACCAAACCATTCGCTAACTTAATCCACCGAATAATACTTTGGACGTTAAATGAAAACTTGAACATTGCTACCGAAAGTAGCAATGTTCTAGTTTTCATTTAACCTTTGAATTATTGAGCGGTGCGATTAACTTGCGAATGTTTTGGTGTGTTGATGTCACTCCTTTGAAGGGCCGAACCATTCGGAACTTGGCGACCCCTTTTACCAGTTCTGGTTTTTTATATGATATATCTTACATGGCGGGAGCCGTGTATATATATGATTGAAGTCCTCTCTCCAGCTAAACTAAAACTATTAATTTCTCCGTTTCTATTCAATATATTTCGACCAAACTTGGCCAGATAGTAGATAGCAAGTTTTCCCAACTTTACACCAACTGTTATGCAATTCCGTACAAGAGTAAAAGTAAGGGGCCACACGAAAATTTGAAAACTGTTCACGTGTTGTTGATGTTCTTCTTCTTCTTGTGTCACATGGTTTCAGAAAAAACTACTGCACCTACCTAAAATCTGAAACGTGATCTTAGCCAGAAATTTCCCTGGCTTCACCCTCAGAGGGACCACTTTTTCGATTGGTCCATCCATTCCGGAGTTACCGGTCCCTGAACGATCATTTTGATTGTTTTACATTGCTTTAACCATTGTAATTTCGGAACAATGCCACCCAGTAAACTCCAGATCCATTCTTCGTGCACGTGTTATGTCTTTGTTAAAAAGTTCATTGTTGAAGGGCAAAATGAAAGCAGCTAAAAAAAAATGGCTGCCGATGTTGATGGGCTCCTCTAGGAGCTATGGAGACAGAAGGTTCTAACAAATTGTGATATAAATCTAGGAGTTGTAATTGATGAAGTATTCGCTCAGGTGATGCGAGAAGCGCAGAAAAGGGGTATAAGTGAAAGAAGAGTAAGAGAATTTGGTGTTAACACTGTCATGAAAACCAGAGACAAGCAAGATGGCGGTGAGGCTGATGTAGCAAGAGTGAGCAGAGAGGATGATAGATTTGGTAGAGAGACAGCTGTGAAAGCGGTCAAATTGTTCAGTTCAGTAGTAGCAGAGCATGAGCAAACAAGGTGGGGAGATTGTGAAGTAGAAGCAGAAGATAATAGAGAAGATGCGGATCAACGGGAGGAGCAAGAGAACAGATGGCGAGCCAAGAGCTTGCAAGCCCTTAAGAGGCGATACGGAGGTGGCCTCACCAACGTAAGGATGCCGAGGTCGGTAATAATGGTTTGTGGAGAAGCTGGTGGCCCGTATTAGACCCCACAGATTTATTTAGCTGCTGCTGGAGTTGTTGGTGAAGAAGAGATTGTAGCAGCGGGCACTCTAAGAATGGGTCACGTGTTTGAAGTGGAGGTAATATCAGTAGCGGCAAAGCAGAAGCTTCTGAAAGCCAAGCTCATGGTTAATAGGCAGCCAGTAGATATATTTGATCTACACGAGCAGACAGTGTAAGCGCGCCTTCTATGGTTGCCTAGAGGTATCACACCGCAGGAGATTGCGACAGGCTTTACACGCATTGCAGTACTAGAGAAGCATGAGTTTGAGCGTCTGAGTGTACATGGAAGATCGGTTTTTGAAACGACGGCTCGTTTTGTCACCCTCCGTCTCAGGGAAGGGATGACAGTTGAGGATATACCAGATGTCACCACGATTAGAGGTATCCAGACCTTAATGCTAATCAAAGACCGTGCGCCTCAATGTCTAAGGTGCGGAATTAAGGGGCACTATCGTCGAGAATGTGCGAGCCGCTTGTGCAACATTTGTGAGGTCTGGTGTGACCCAAGACATTTGTGCCCACACTTGCAAGCAGCGGCGAGAAACAGGCTTGTGCAACGGATGGTGCAAGTGGCACCAC
>JAHWFP010025737.1:0-21543 GCA_023313725.1 Lithobius niger
CAATTTCAAATCCAAATACTTGGCCATGTTTTACACTGATAAACGTACAAGAAATTACTGATACCAGTAGCAGTAGAAACTTTACGCAAATAAAACGAGTGATTCGCATCAGCGTATTCATTTCTCCAACTAGGATGGCTCTAACTCAACCCAATATTTCGTTCCATCTGTTGGTCACGAATTAGTAACAACAATAAATAACAAAAATAGCAAAAATGTAAAAATATAAATTAATGAAACTGTTGCCCAGTATTAATAAGTCAGATCTTAATTTGGATTGCAAGGAAAAGTTGGGCAGATGTGTAGGCATCATCCAACAGCTGGAGAATGGAAGAAAATTTTCAAGATGAGAAAATCAAGTTTAAATTTTATAAAATCGTCTATGCACTGGATGTAAATCATTCTTTTTGCGTTTTGGAGGGTAATATAGGCTCGAATTGAGACGTACCAGTAAAAGAAGTGTCTTAAGTGCTCTTTAGGCGGGCACTATAGTATAGTGTTTACAAGTTTTCTACCGTCAAATTAAATGGTATCAAATTTTTTAAGAGGAAGTAAAAAGTTAACACCAAACCTTCCATCACATTCTCATTAGTGCCATACATCCATCTATATGATTTGGGCACTATGGGCGAACCTCATTTTGGAATTTATCTCACAGATACGTCATCACGTAATAACTAGTGGAGAATGGACCTCAGGATAAAAGTTCCAAGTCAGTAATTAGGTGTCAATCCACCTTCCATGCAGAATCCAAGTCGTCACTCTCATAATACCTATGAGTAGTTCTGTTATCAGTACTCCTCACTCACCACATCCCCTTCACATAAAAATTTATTTTTTTTACTGAAATTGCGACAAAGTGTGTTTTGGATCCAGTTTTGAGCTGTCGTTTTTAATGTCTTTCAGGCCGTATAAAATAAAGTGCGTAGGCCTACATCATATTTCAACACATAAACTTACCAAATTCCATTCAATTCGCTTTATGCATAGTCTGAACCTGATTTAAACCATTTTTGGCCTGTATTTTGGTCGATGCAGGAGTGTAATGAAAGACATTTTGGGGAGGAAGAGGTGCAGAAAGTCGAATTTTTTTCTCAGTGGGGTCGGGATGAATCCTCGTACACTGGCAGATTTTTGGTATTTCAAGTAATTTTTCTCATTTCAAAAAACATGCCTGCACTTCACCGACACTGCCTACTGCCTTCAGATAGTATGTTTAGCCAGTTAAAGGCTGAGCCCTTTCTGCAACTCCGGCTTTTTTTTTATCGTTGACAACATTTCTATCCTAAATCATGACAGAATTTGCTGTTTCATTGAAGAAAATGTCAACATAATCAC
Organism: Lithobius niger; assembly: GCA_023313725.1. Taxonomy (NCBI): domain Eukaryota; kingdom Metazoa; phylum Arthropoda; class Chilopoda; order Lithobiomorpha; family Lithobiidae; genus Lithobius; species Lithobius niger. The sequence goes on from JAHWFP010025737.1 coordinate 1,339, forward strand.
GATTTAACATGCGTAACTGTCGTTCAGATGCAATGAATTGCATTCTGCGTTTGCAGTTTGAAACCATGGCCAGGTGCCCTGATGCAAGTGTTGCAGTTTAGAAGAATCTGTTTGGAGTTCTACTGCAACTACTTATAGTTTGGTTTAAAGAATTCACTCTTCTGCTGTTCACAATTCAAGGGAATTAATTCATGCATCCTTTCACCGAGGCTGATCTTCCCGGTTTCGCATTGCCAACTTAGAGTTTTGGCAACGCATCCTTTAAAGTTTCGCATCTGATTTTTAACACCGACTATGACGTGGAAACATCATCTAGCAAGGCTTCAATTCGCGCTGTTTCCCCAGTGTGAGCTGCCATTCAAGACCGCAGAATCGTGCTCCCGTTCTTCACATCATAAAAGTGAAAGTTAGTAAAATTGACTGCCAATGGTGGAGCACAAAAGAATCAATAACGCAATTGTTGCGAAAATGTAAGCTGACAGCATTGGCATCACTGACCAGAAGATGACGTATGCATAAATGCATAACCAGTCTAAACATGTCCATGATCGATTTCAAGGACAGTAGAGTGACAGTAAATCTATTAGCAACTGTTGTGGTTCTCTAAACCCAGCAGTGTGACTGTTTTCTTCCTATGAAGATTTTGTATCAGACAACCTGTTTGTTTCTGGGAAAATCTCAAAATATTCACAAGAAAAAAGAATCCTCGCATGTCATGTTTTAGCATGAGTCAATAAAAGCGAATAAACGAAAGCCATAAGGTCTTCAATTTTGCACTCCCTCTCTCGTCAAAAACCACTTCAATGACACATGCGGAGGCCCTTCTCGTAAAAACGAATCCATGACAGCGAATGAGACAACGAAAGACTGTCTGCTGTCAAAAAGGTGGACTGCACAGTGCACAACCAATGCTACTCCCAATCTAAAAGACTTTCGCGGCGACTGCAGGTATTTCGTAGCACTACAGTCAACACGGCTCCACCAAAACTCCTTTTGGCATTGATGACGATTTTATCACAAACATCACCTCACATTTAATCTTCAGAAATCAGAAGCCGGCATCATTGCAACAACTAAGTGTAAAACATTAAAGTTTACATCTGACACACCCTTTGGGAGGAACATCAGACCATTTAAAGCCAATGGTTCTTAAAGAAAACAACAGCTGCAGGTGTTTGCAAACAGTCGTAGTTCCGATGATGTGTTAACGCTTCTTAAGCTAACGATCTCAGTCCAGATGTCAACAATTCAGCAGGAAGTTTAAGCTAACAAGAATCAAGTATTTGCAGTTTAACGCAGAGATCCTGAATCATGACACAAAACGCTACAAATCAGAAGCAAGCAGCCACAATTTTGCAACGAAAGGTTGCAGACCCGCAGCTACTGTTCACACTTCTGAAGGAAAGATTTGCAGTCCTGCACTTGTTCATGTGGACAGCATCTACAGTTCTCCAGCAAGATTTTAATCTCAAGTAATCAGTGTTGGGAGTTCCATGCATGCGCCACCATTTTTGTTGTAAGGGTCAAAAATTGGAAGCAAGAGTTCCTTCAACTTTCAGTGTAAGTACATGGAAGACAAAATCCACCTGAGAGCCCACTGACAAGCCTTAAAGACTCACGAAGGTTCGTAATTCAACACAGAGGACTTCAACTCTAGAACAGCCATTTACAGTTCTGAGGAAAGTTTTGAAGTTCCGGAACAAGAATTGCAGTTTTCCCACAGGCCAGGGCGGTTCTCATGCATGTTGCTTCACATCAAAGGACAGAACCTACTATGCTGAAGAAGATAAACTTCAAACGTCTGCAGCACTAATGCAGCCACACCTTTGAATGCATGGATTCACAATCAATCAGGAGGATCTGATTCCTGAAATTTCGAAGATCATTCGTCAATTTCCACTCATCACCCTCTCTACTATGGTGCTTCTGCATCACGTCCATGAATTTGAAGGCACCATTTCAATGGTGGCTGCACTCTATTTGTCGTAACACAGCAGTCCAGCAATCCCAGAGCTCTTGGGGTTTTACGGTATTGGAAGACGCTTTAACTAATTTTCACTGTCAGAAACTTGCCCTAATCTTCGAACAGTTTTCTCACTAGTGGATTACAATTTAAGCACACAACCACTTACGTTGTTTTCCATTGGAAACCGAACGTCTAGCCCAGACCAGGAATGAACCACTTCTACAAATCAACAACCTTTGACATCAGTTGTATCTTGGACAGCTGTAAACAAATCTGTAACCTCATTGAAATCCACATCTCACGCACTTGTAATTTCAACGGCAATTTCAGGCCTGCAAATGAATCTTCCACAAGCCAAGACGGAAAACGGATAAATGAAAAGAAACGATGAATGAAGTGACTGCCGTGGAGAGACTAAAGACCCTCGACTACAGTGTATTTCCGAGAAAGTGGAAATCGAACAATCCGATGTGAAAACAACTGAATTCGCATAAGTAAGCGACAAATACCAACACAAGGCAAGAAAATCAGCCGCGTGCACGGCTGTGTAAGAAGTTAATTCTCTATTTAAAAAAGAATGTTAACCAAGAAAAACTGACATGAAAACCACTCAAGCCTGCCAGAAGCTAACTTTCGAACGATATTAGCAAACTGGGAAACTGTTTGTTTCAAGAGGGTTTCAGCCCAATTCGAAACTCTTTCTAGAGGGATTTTGAAAGAACTTCACCGTTCATGGAACTGGCATTAAAATGAAATCAGACTAACATAAGGTCGGAAACGTTGTGCAATGACTCACTCCACCGATAAGTATTCGTCCTGCAACATCATCTTCAAATCGCATGCTGTCATGTGGACACCACGTTGACATTGACACCACCTCTAGGACACCATGCATTAACACAATGGGATTCTTCGAGTCAACTTGATCTGAACTATTTTCTCGAGTTCCTTCCACGGATCTTCACCCTTCACTCTCACCAATTTGACTGCCTTTGATGTATTCCTGTTAGGCATTCTGAAACGTGAGACGTCAAATAACGCCACCTTTTCCCTTTCACTCAACCTCATCTTCAACGTTCCGGACCTCCTGAAAGTGTCCACACGTTTCCAGAACACTAAACGGAGAGAGATGATAACAACGGGACAGCAACCAAGACACAACTCACTCGTCCTGTCCTGTTCCTTTGCATTTTCTCTACAATCCACATTTCTCAGACGAAGTGACAATGTTTTCCTTCCACCAAGACTTTTTGGAGGCGCCAACCCGTTCACTGAATTTATTCCATTCTTATCTCCACCTTTGGCCATGACACCATGGAAAAACAACAATGACCAAACGCATCACACCTCTCTACCAAAACACAACCTTGACTTGTTTCTTGAAAGAAAATGAAGCTCTGAACACTCCCTTTCCCCTTCCACATTTTGTGGAATTAAAGAACGGAATTCAGAATGTCTCCTTGTTCTTCTCAACTTTCCAAAATTAATCATCCTTTAACCTTTGGATCACCTATCCAATTCAGATTCAAAGTTTGACCTGCTGACTCAACCATCTTCCGTATTGATCCTTCACCGCCAGACTTCTGTCTGGGAAGCACGTCACTAACACTTTTTAATTTAATCCGAAGTGCTGCTTCTTTTCCCCGAATACTTTATCTCCAAGAACCTAAAAAAATAGAAAACACGATACCCTTCGTTGTGGAATTTTTAAGACCCGTTCCTTATTCAACAACTTTCACTCCTTCCCAGTTAAGTGCTGACATCTGCCAATTTCGGGATCCAGCTCGCAACCTCTAGGGAACCCGTTGGGTGGTGCCCACCGCCTCTTTCGACAAGGTCTTCGGATATGCTAAAATAACAGGCAATGTACAGTCAGAGGCATTTCCAATGTTACATTCGCTGCCCGATGCTTCCCTGCTTGGCCATGCTTCCCTGCTCGACAGGTCGTTCTATATCAACGAAGTAGGAGGGGAGAGCTGCAGTGCGGAGTGTTGAGCGCTAGCATATTATTTACGTTTGTTGTTCCCCGGGCCCAGCGCAAAGTTTTAAACTGAGGTCTCTTTCCCCAAGCCTATAAACTCATTATTGGGGTGACCTGAAAATGCCTTTATAATCTAACGATTTTTTTTTATACTAGTGATAATATGGAGGCTTTCCTCTTTTTTTAACCATCACTCAGTATAGGAGCAAAACCCCTCCCAGGTGGGGCCCCGGGTTAATTTTCCCCTTCACCACCCCCCCCCCTCCCCGGCCGCCTTACAACCAGTGGTGTAGAGATAAACAAAATAATTTTGGAGGTATGGCTAGCAAACGTAGGGTCACAGGGGAACAGCAAGCTTCCAACAATCCGTAAGATTTTTTTCAGATTTTTAACTCCTTCATGAAGTGTTGAGCATGAAGGTGATGGATTTTATCTCCTACCCTGCCTGCCCACGTTTGCCATATAGGAATTTAAGTTGGAAAGTAGGCGTACAAGGGTTTCTTACAGGTGCTCTTTGGTTCCATTTTACTGATTGTTGGTTTTACTGAGTAACAATTTTGCTACATGCAGTCAAACCTATTCTGTAGGTCCGATTTCTGTGTGCCGCCCCTACCCCCCACCCCCCATGGTTGGGCTATGGTTAGCAAACGGATGGCACAACTACCAAACAATAATTCCTAAAATATTTTTTTTTATTTTTAACTTCTACACGGTGCGTTGAACATGAAGCTGACGGATGTCATCTTCCATTCCGCTAGTCAAAAAGTTTACAGGGTGCTTAGTTCAGTTTTACTGACCGTTGTGTTCCCTGAGTAACAGTTTTGCTACATGAAGTCAAATCTATTTCCATTGAGAACTTCATTGATAAAAGAGCACCTGTAAGAAACACCTGTAAGCTTACTTCCAACTTAAATTTGTGTAAGGCAGACGTGGGCAGGCAGGGTAGGAGATAAAATCCACCACCTTCATGCTCAACAATTTATGAAGGGGTTACAAATCTAAAAATATCTTACGGGTTGTTGTTTGGAAGCTCACTGTTCCCACTCTGACCTTTCGTTTGCTAACCATACCTCCAAAATTATTTCGTTTATCTCTACATCACTGGTTGTAAAGCGGAAGGGGGGGGCAAAGGGGGAAAATAAACTCGGGCCCCATCTGGCAGGGAGGTCTCGCTCCTACTCAGTGATGGTTAAAAAAAGGAAAGCCTCCATATTATCACTAGTATAAAAAAAATCGTTAGATTATAAAGGTTTTTTTCAGAGCACCCCAATAACGAGTTTATAGGCCTGGGGAAAGAGACCTCGGTTTAAAACTTTACGCTGGGCCTGGGGAATAACAAACGTAAATAATATGCCAACACTGAACACTCCGCACTGCAGCTCTCCCCTCCTACTTCGTTGACATACAACGACCTGTTGAGCAGGGAAGCATGGCCAAGCAGGGAAGCATCGGGCAGCGAATGTAACACTGGAAATGCCTCTGACTGTACATTTCGTCGGCAACAGAAAGAGAGAATTTCTGGCCACCACCAGCTAAGTTCTGTTATTATTGCTGAGAACGAAAATATACATTACTTGTACCCACCCCACGTCCACTCTCGTTTTCACCATCCTGGTTAGACAAGATAGGAATAAAGGATTACCCTTTCGCCTTGGTTGGTGTGAACATAGGAGGGGGAGTGTGCATGCGCACTTCGAGGTTACCGAGCTGGCAGGATCTAGTCTTAAATCTCAAGAGGGAAACTTGCATTCTAGAATAAGACTGCTGAAATTACAGGTAACGTACATTTCCGTTCTGAGCAATAGAAACAGAACTTAGCCGGTGGTGGCCAGCAATTCTCTCTTTTAAGGTTACAGATCAAGTCAGAATCTTTCCCCATCAGAATGGTGGAGCAAGAATCCATTGTTTTTCTCTTTATATTCTTAGTTTCTTACAATTTGAATGGAAAATTACCTATCGACAGCTAAACAATTCTGGAGAGGATTGGTTCTCGAGTAGGTGATTCCTCACTAGCTGTGTCTTACAATCAAATGATCCCTTATAAGACCCAGCACAGACAGATGAGGCCAGAAACCCTTCAGAAGTAAACTTTGACATCACTCCCCGCTCAAATAAACCTTGGTGTCACTCCAGAGGCATCTCCTGCTAAAATAATCCTAGCCGTCTCTCCTCGCTCCAGTGAACCAAAATTACTCTTCCGGCTGCTCCAGTAAACCTTTATGTATCTTCTCGGCCGCACTGAATTAAACCTTGATATCACTCCAGCACACCTTTACATCGCTTCCATTCACTCCAGTCCAAGCTGTCGACGCGCCATTAAACCTCAATCCCCCCCCTCACTCCAGTTAACCTTGGCATCACACCAGTAAACCTTGATATCACCCCTGCAAACCTTGATGTCACTACGGTAAACTGTGACATCACAGTTTGGGTAGGTCTGAATTCAAAGTAACAACTCGCGGATGTCACTTCTTACCAAGGTACTATTTAACCCCTCGCATGGCTGCATAAAGCCTGAGAAAATTCGAAAAAAGACGCTTTCAGGGAGCATAGATCAAGTCAGCTGTGAGCTGTGAGCTGTACCCACCATCAACCGTATTGACAGAAAGGAGCTTTCAAGACGCAGGTAGCATGGTACACTTTTTGGTAGGAAAGACAGGCAGTGCCTTTGGCTAGTGGGGTGTATGTGTTTGTCTAAATCGCGTTGCTACTCTACTACACTCAAGTAAACCTTGACATCATTCCAGGATACCTCTTGCTCAAGTAAACATTGACGTCACTCAGGGGAATTCCCTGCTGAAGTAAATCTGGACATACAATAACTCCAAGGAGCTCTCTACTCCATTAAACCTTGAGTTGAGGCCACTGCAGCAAACTTAGACGTCACGCCAATAAAGTTTGACGTCACTCTAGTAAACCACGACATCACTAAAGTACGTAAATCAAGCAAACCTTGACGTCACTCAAGGTTTACCGAGAAGGTGTACCGCCAAGTAAACCTTGATGTAACTTCTGGTCACTACAGTAGACCTTGATTTCATTCTGGTAAACCCTGCTGTCGCTTCCGAGTGAGTAGGTGGGTAGGTGATTCTTATCGTACTTTACCACTGCTCCCTTGCACTGAAGGTTCTTGTTGTGCACCATTGAAGCAGCACCATGGTATAGCATAAATGCTCTTGCACAGTAGATGTAGTTGCACCACAACTACAAGGAGCTCCTTAGTGATGTTGCAGTAGAATCTTAAACATACTTGTCAAGCGTCATCATTGTTAGAAGCATGCTCAACTTCTCATCGAAATTGGCTTCAAGCTAGGTTGCTCGTGCTATCAGAGACGATATAACCGGACAAGGGTTAGCTACTACTGCTCTTAAACGATGAAGTTCTTGAACAGAAAATGGTTTGATCTTCTTTCGTACCTGTATAAAAGAAAGACCTTCCTTTGCTTTTATTTTCTGTATCGCCTTTTCTTCTGCCCACTTAGAGCAAGCCTTATCCGGCGAAGCATGATCACCTTTAAAATGTACGCTATTTGGTGCAGATGGAAATGGCACTTCAGTGTCATGAGCTGCCTCACCATAAATACCACAGGTTGCGTAGCCTTTGCATGAGATACTAGTATGACCACAGTATTGGCCTTTCTAACATCGTGAGGGGCCCGCACCTTCAATTAGAGGTACCCACTATAAGATCCATGCTCCAACTACTAAGGTAGGTTTTAGTCAAACAAAGAGGTCATGACTACACGATCAATAATAATGATTCAGTAATGACAGTAATAATGGCATAACATATTCGTATACCTTAGTCGTCTGCATACCATACTTCACCATGCTACCTTGATGAAAGGATAAGTAGCTGTGAGCTGTAAAATATTCCCGAAGTGTGACGTCTTCATTGCTACACAGCATCACCTAAAGCAAATGAAAACGTACACAATAAGCTAAAAATATGCTTCACCATGCTATCATTTAATAACTACAGTTGTTATACAGTTGTTATTTTATGAGTTAGCAAAGTGAGTAAAAAGTCAAAACTACATTTTTGCTGTTTGTGTACCCGTTTGTCTTTATGTTTTTGTTTCAACAGGTTTGTCTCCTTGGGAAATGATAAGGTAGACAATTTTATTCTAACGTGCATGTCCATTTGTGATATGTGAACTCTAGCGCATGAATTATTTTAAGCCTTCGAAGATGAAACAAATACCTCAGAGATATTTAATAATCATATCAAAAAACAAAACTGGTAAAAGGGACCACCAAGTTCCGAATGGTTCGGCCTTTCAAAGGAGTGATATCAACACACCAAAACATTCGCCAAGTTAATCACACCGACTAATAGTTCGAAGGTTAAATGAAAACTAGAACATTGTTACTTTCGGTAGCAATGTTCAAGTTTTCATTTAACCTTCGAACTATTATTCGGTGCGATTAACTAGGCGAATGTTTAGGTTTGTTGATATCACCCCTTTAAAAGACCGAGCCATTCGGAATTTGGCGGTCCCTTTTACCAGTTTTGGTTTTTGATATGATATCACTTATTTTTTCAAAATTGTATACTAGACTCAACTCACTTAGCCTGCAGAAGGGTAATAAAGTGCTACGTCAACAGCAGCTTGAGCTGCAATTTTTCTAATATTTTAATTTCATAGTTCACTCCTTTGAGAAGCCGAACCATTCTCAACTTAGTCGCCTCTTTATCAGTTGTTGGTTTTGTTTTATTTTTGTTTTATTTATTTTTTTTTTATTTAGTTCATATCACTCCTTTGTGAGGCCGAACCATTCTCAACTGGGTGGCCTCTTTTTGGGCTTTTGGTTTTATTTTGACACTTTGTTTGTTTTCATTAATTGGACGTAGACACAATTTTTTTTGGCAAAGTTGTTTAGATTTGTGACGATACATTAGTGTGTGTCTAGATATACGCGTCAGAATACACGTTGTCCTTATCATTGTCCAAAGTTTGGCCGTCTAATCAGAGATGATGCTGACAATACTAACAATGGCTATAACAATATTTTCGCACTTATGTGCCCTCCCACTCTTCCCTTTACACCCGCAGGCTGTAAACCAGAAAAGGTATGCAGTTGATATCGTACTGCAGCCATTCGTCCAATTTCATAGCTGGAAGCCTTCCCGTTATCTCGTATCGATGAATAATCACCCTAAGGGATTTAACATGGGGATGAGCGAATTAGCTAGAAACAGAAACTAGAAGTAACACATTTCCAACGTTATTGAGGGTCAAATTTTACATTGAAAGCCGTGTAGCTGACATTCCTACACAAGTTAATTTTTGTCAGGTGGGTCACTGCTCTCCATTTTACCACAATTTAAGTGTTTGTGCTGCAATATTATTTTTCCCCAAGCAGCTGAAATGTGCTCAACTTTGCTTCAGGATGTAAGACAGTTACGTTATGGCGTCGCGCTACAATGGTTTACAATGGTCGACAATTGAATGGATGATATGTTTGTTGCTTAACTTGGCGCGACACACTAACGTGTGTCTAGATAAAAACTTCCAACAAACCACAGCATTAACAAATAAATAATAATAAACTGCATGCTTTCAGCTTTCTACCCGCCATTAACAGGTACCACACTCTGCTTTTTAACTGATAGCAGTTATTGACATACAGTCGGGGAGAAAAAGGGGCTTGCGTCGTGAGCTATTGTTAAATGACGTCACGTCCCACTCCAGTCGTTTAATTGCACGGTTCATGCCTATCACCTTTAGCGTCTGGCCGGAAGTGACTGAAATATTAGTCGATTTATCATGATTTCGATTAGGAGACTTGCCAGCAAATTCGAGGCGTTGTTATTGAAGACGTTGTGGTTAAATCGTTTGCATATGAAGGGTTGTAGGTCCTTGACTAAAAATTTTGCCAATTATGTTTCTGTATGAAAAAAAGGTTGAACCGGAACTGGCCCAGCTTATTTCAGGTTTTGACAACATGCACGGAAAACGGAATTCTATCTGTTGTTGGGCTATTGGCGAACCACTGAAAAAAAATGGCGGCTATTTTATAGTTCGTCGGCAAGTCTGTCCCAATTCTATGCTTATTGGCAGCAGGGGAGTTACGTGTCTTCTACTAATCAGGTAATTATTTTATAATCGATTATTTAGTGTAACCGTTTTTGTAGTACGAATTCGACATACGTGTGAGGCAACAGGATAGTGCATACTAGGTGCGTAGCTAACGGATTTAGAAGGCAAGGGCAGCGCTACACAATAAAGGCAGAATTATAAATTCATTCTACGATCACTTTCGATAGTAAAATAAACAATAGAGGGAACAAGTTTACTTTACGTGGCTTATGGGAAGAATAAGGGCTCCTCACCGGGAAAAAAAAACAGGATGAACATCAATAATGCTCCAACAACCTCACAACACAAAGGCAAAGGCTTTGGGGCAAAGGCTTCGTTTGGCCGTCAGAAATTAATGAAAGCCTCACTCTTTGTGCTGACGGGCGAAAGGTTGTTTTCTTCCCATGTTCCCAGCTGATATTGTTTTTCCCGGAAACAGTTCAGATAGATGGGTTATTATTGTCAGTTTCGTGTTGTTTTGTTGTTATTGTCGGTTAGGTTAGGTTAGTAACCGGTTTCGGCATTTCACTTGAGGTATTGAACTGGTTGGGGTTTGGCGCTTCACTTGCTGGACTTTCGCCCAGTTTCTTGCTTTCCAGCACGGTGCAGTACTAACTTTGGACCTTCACCACGGCCAAACGGTGCGTTTGTCCCAACATGGAAGACGAAATCATTACTCAGCAGGTAATTCTTAGTCCATTAAAAAAAATCGGACGAGAACCCGTTTTCGTCCCATGTTCCGATTACGCACAGGGCGTGAAATTCGAAAAAAAAGTGAAAAAAAACTACCTTTGATTTTCACGGACGACACTACAAGTTGATCCCAAATTCCGTAAACTCATTAAATCATCATTATCATAACCTAACCAATTAACTACCCCAGTATGAAATGCCAAACTCCAACCAGTTAACTACCTCAGTATGAAATGCCAAACCTCAAAGTTACCTAACCTAACCTAACTGGCAATAACAACAAAAGCACACAAAACCACACGAAAATGACAATAACAACACGCCTATCGGAACTGTTTACGAAAAAAATAAGGAATTACAACACATAAACGCATTACAATCAAGCCAACTAATGAAACAAAATAAATCTTAAATATTAAAATTAAGAACAACATATGCATTTAAATTTAATTTGTTTAACTACAAATTAACATTTAAATTAATTTAATTTAATTTAATTTAATTTAATTTAATTTAATTTAATTTAATTTAATTTAATTTAATACATAAAACTTAAACTACAGATCACAAAATCAGGTAACACTGAAAAATAAGTATTCTGAAAACAGAAAATACAATAAATGTCCAGTATAAAACAGAACTTAATACATGTTTTTAGCAAAAATGGTAAATGATATATTATACAAGAATTTCGTAAAGAAATACATAAACTGCTTATGCAAAAAATCGCAACCTTATTATTTTCATAAACGAAAGACAAAGCTCTCTATTGGGTTGTTCCGATAGGCGGATTGTTATTGTCAATTTCGTGTGGAAAACGGCAAATGATATATTATATAAGAGATATTTGTTTTCATATTTGCGTAGCTTCTCAGCATATTGGTTAAGTGATAATTAGCAACAAGGGAGTCCTTTTTGCTAATTTTTGCTAGTTTGCTAGGATAGAGCTGGGCCATATGCGAAAGTTTCATCCAGCAAATCATTCTTCATTCTTCATTCATGTGTAGATCTTATGGTTTTGAAATCGTACAAGTCTAATGATTTATACCACGGCTGAGACATCACGCTAACTCAAAGCCATGCTACATTTCTGTAGGTGAAATCCCGTTAACCGTGAGTGGAAGTGTGCGTCATCGCAAAAAGTGAGGGTTATCAAGTTACCCCCACACCTTTTCTGACACTTCCGGATCATGTGATGGGAATGCACACACCACAACCAAAATTTACAGCGTCGAAAATTGTAATGCAATGAAAACGTACAAAAGGAATTACTTTACTTGCAGGGATAGCCCAAATGAAATCCTTTACCTGCTAACGCTCACATGTCTGGCTGGCCCATACCTAAGTTTATTCCCTCCGTCTAACTCTTCTGTCCCCCACCCCCTCCTCAACCTAAAATGGAATGACCTTCATTTCTACCGATACACCTATTAGGCTGTTACTGATGATTTGAAACAGTTCTCAAATAGTTCTCAAACAGTTCTCAAACAGTTCTCAAACAGTTCTCAAACAGTTCTCAAACAGTTCTCAATGTCGGCACAGTGTCCTTTATCTCTGCTTCCTCGAGTGCTTCTCTGATTGCAATGCTGCATTTCAGAATTATGTAGCTACATTCTTTTCTCTGGCACAATTCACACTCTGTGTTTTCCTACATTACGTTTTCAGTGAATTTTCTGTAACCTTTCTAATGCAATATATTCAGTAGTAATAGCCCTAGAGCTTTTGTGGATAATATGGCTACTGTTTTCGCACGAAGCCTGTAACCTGACATTAAAACTAAAAAATGCTAATTATTTTGCAATTATATCCCGAGCGCGTAGTGCGAGGGGTATAATTTCAAATTAATTAGCATGAGTTAGTTTTAGTCTGGTTATAGGCTGAGTGCGAAAACATTTTTAGCCGTATTATCCACAAAAGCTCTAGGGCTATTACTATTGAATATATCGCATTAGAAAGGTTACAGAAAATTCACTGAAAACGTAAGGACTAAAGATTCTTTGTGTTATTATTACTATTTATAGCGTAACGCTACGTTTTATTAGGTTACCAGTTTATCAGTTCATGAAATTATTTGTCTCCAACAAGAAATTACAGACGATGCTGCGTCGGCGACTTACTCTCTTTAAACACGCCGCATCAACTACGCATTGCTGAAATCCGCCGAGAGATGGCGCTGTGTGTGTTCCTGTACTAATTTTTAATCGTTTGCTAATAATTACCATTGGATCGAAAAACTAAAGACTAATACGGTAAAAATTAAAATTATTTATGCCAATAGATCGCCGAAGAAAAATTATAATATACTAGCCTAAAAAATTATAAAGTGTAATGTTAAAATATAAAAATCGTAACGAATACTTCGAGTTTCCTAGCTGGTATATATGCGAGTCAAAAGCCGCAGCCGCATTAACTAGCATCTGACATCTCTTTAAGCTTAGCTCGGTAAGTTGCGCATGCGCAAAACGAAAAGGTACTGTGGTATAATCACCCCGATTACACCCCGGTATATAATCGGGTGATTATACCACACTAGGTCGATTATACCCCGCTCCTGTACCTTCCACCATGTTAGCAAGCGGGATATACTCTATGAGATTTACATGTTCGTTTGCATTGGTAATCCAACTTGGTGCTTCATTCGTTCTAATCCTGTATTTATTGTTAACTTTCTTTCTATATAAAGTCTACAAACTATATCCATTTTTAGGAAATCATTGGTAATACCAGTTCTTGTCGTACCAGACAAGTACATTGGTCCACATTGTTAGTGGATAAACCCTAACACATAATAATAGAAAACAATAAAAATCATGTATAAATGCCTTTTCTCAGATAAGCCACAGTAAGCCATGACAACTATTTAGTTTCTAAGTTTCTAATTTAACGGTGTTGCAGGCCTGATGCAGGGGAACCCATAAACACATTCAGCTTACAAAATATTAATAAACAAAAACGTATCGTTAAAAGTTAAAAGCAAGGGTCTAAAAGTCAAAACCTGTAAGGAACACGGACAAGCTTTGACTGTAAGGGTCTAGATGTCAAATTTGGCCATTAAGACGCTGCTAAGCATTAGACCCTTACTACCCGGTGATCAAGCTAAAGCTAATCAGGAAACGCACATCCCACTACCACGAGGCTTGCTTAATTAATGAGTTAGTAAGCCAATTTCGTAAATTCAACTTTGTAAATATCATCTCAACCTATTCAGACAGAATGGGTGTACACGCTTATGCTTGTAGCAGGTTGTCTTGCTTGGAATCGCTGCCATGTTACCAAACCGAAAAAAATGTCTACGTAAAGCAAAGTAGGAAACCCACACCCCCACTATCATTGGATCATCACATGGGTCTTTATAGGACGATCTCGAACTGCTGTTCCTCAAAAACCGGGTAGTAAGGGTCTAATGCTTAGCAGCGTCTTACTGGCCAAATTTGACACCTAGACCCTTACAGTCAAAGCTTATCCGTGTTCCTTACAGATTTTGACTTGTAGACCCTTACTTTTAACTTTTAACGATATGTTTTTGTTTATTAATCCGTGTTACTTTGAGAATAGTAATAAATAGGTGTGGTGGTGGATGAGGGGTGGGGTATGTGTGACACCTTTATAATTAATTTGTTGTTTGTTTTGTTGCACCGTCTTTAAGCTTGGTAAATAGCTATGGCCCTTACTAACCAGGCTATCGCTAGTGTAACAATAGAAACAAATCCTGCAATCTTCAGTCTACGTCTTGCAGCTGGTGTTTGCTAAATGGCATTGTTGCATAATAACAATGTTTAAAACAATGTAAAACAGTCAATCAGGTCGTTTAGAGCTCCATAACCCCTGAACCACTTGACCAATTAGAAAAGGCCTTGTGGAAAGGGAACGTCTACGGGGCAATACCTGTAAAATGAGCTAAGAACTAGCATTACAGGACAAATAGTTTGACCTGTAGAGAGGACAGACGAAAGGTGTATTCCCAGAACAAGACCAAGAACAAGACCAACACCACCAACAAGAAGTTGTCTATTTGGCCCCACTCTGTATCTCGGGTTTGGCTGGACTGAATTTCACAATTTTTGGACTGTAGACAGGCCTTGACTAGTTAAGGCTATAGATTCCAAATTTGGTTTAAAGATGTTTAATTTTGACGGAGTTATAAGCTCTCAAAGTTGAAAGTTTAACACATAGATCCTAGGTCGACCCTTACTAACACTGGCGAGCCAGTGTTAATTTACATTAACGGTGTAGAGTTTTTCAAGCTAGTCTCTTACTAGAGATATTATATTAATCTCATTGCAATGCATAAATAATCTTACCTTAGCAATTCGGTGTCCAGTGTAAAGGTTTTGAGCTACAACCACCTGCAGCTGAGTTACATGATATTCCAGACTTTGTACTAAAAGAAATATACGAAAACGAATTTAGACAAATGTATTCTTGCATGATAATAACTTACTGTTCACTTAGTGACCTGCAAATCGTATTACACACAGAAAATCTCTTGTTTATTTAGTTTTACAGTATAAGTCGATTAAGTATGTTACACATTAAAAAAATAAAAGTACTTGATGTTTCAAATCAATTCCGAGTCACTTTTATTGTCTAGTAAATCCTTGATGCAATAAACCACAAATTGCAAAAGAACGTTTTTTGATTGTTCTAACCTGAAAAAAAGCATGCTGAATTCGAAAAAAAAATATGTTGCGTTTTCTATCTGTGGCTGTTTTCTTTTTTTTTTAAATGCAGATAATAAGTAATATAATATAATATATAGAGACGATGCTCGAGGCATCCACCCATCCAAATCCTCCGGCGGCAGATGTTAAGTGGAAGAAGTACCACCATTATTACAGTTGTTTTTTGCCGCATGACGGAGGAAACCGGAGTACCTGGAGGAAACCCTCGAGCAACGGGCGGGAAACAACCGGAGAAAAACCCGTACATATACACTTCCCATCACCAGGATCGAACCTGGGTCTGTAAGAAGCAAGAAATGTACACTGGGACCAGGACGCCTATCGAATCTGACGCCTCAGCGCTCGCAGCTACCCGTGCACCCGTGTATGTGGAAATTTTGGAAACTAATCATCTAAGCCGGAGGAAATTTGATCACATCTTGCGCGAAGAGGTATAAAGGGTGTGCACCTTAAAACTCTGAAGGGTACCAAGCTGAAAATTAATATTGAGCATCAAAGATGGTGGCCAAAACCAATTTTTACAATTTTGGCATATTATGCGAGAACCAATAGTTATGCACAAAAACGGGTTAGAGCAAAGTTGTTTGCAATAATTTAATATACATTGTTGGGCCCATACTTTTTTCATATCCCTGATTGTTTTTGAGTAAGTGGTCTTTTGGGCCATTTTCGGCCGTTTTGGCTAATTTAATACCTACAGTGGTCTCAATTTGTCAATTTACAAGTTTTAACTGCTGTTACGTCTTTTCTAATTCATGTGCAAAACTCCAATTCCTCTTTGAATCAAGGGTAATTTATAGGGTGTATCGCTGTTAGGAATCAAGCTATTCCCATTTTGCAATATTGCAGTCACTGCTCAATTTTTCGGTCATTTTCAACTTTAAACTACTGTTGTGACGTTTCTAATTCAGGTGGGTGACTCCAATTAAATTCAGTTGAAAGGGTGGAATGCTGTAATTGCAAAAATGGTAACTGAAAGGTCTGCCACTGTGAGGACCGAGCCACGACCATTTTACAAGGGATTAGTATCATATTCACCGTTAGATTTTTTGCTCATTTTCAAATTTCAAGTGCTTTTTTGACGTTCTAACAGATGGATGACTCTGATTAGATTCATTCGAAAGGCAGAAATGTCTTCTTTGCATCACGAGCAATTGAAAAGGCCTACCACAGTTAGGACCTGAGCTATGCCCATTTTATGATGGGATGGTATCAAGATCACCGTTAGGTTGTGTATAAGAAGAAAGGGGGTTAATTGAAAGGGTCTACCAGTGTTAAAAGATCACAACATTCACATTCAACAATAAAGAACAAAAGGAAAGGAAGAAAAAAGCTAAATCCTAACAAATCATGACGAACATGTTCGTTTTCGAAAAAAAAATACGAACAGCAGATAATAGGACCACCGAGTGAATTTTCGATAAGATTAATTGCAAATGTTACAGATGCCATGTTGAAAATAACTGTGGTATTCACTAAGTGGCTCGATCCCAGCCTAACCTGCTAGTAAAATTTCGGTCAAACTTAATGCAAATTTTACCGGTGACAAGTTCAAGTAGATGGGGCTAACCTACTCTAAAATTCTAAATTATTCTGACCCGACACAATGAAATTACACAAAACTGGCCTAATCAACCAATTTCTCCCACCCAGTGTCACCAAAAGAAAATCGACCAAGGGTACACATTGTGAAAGCAATCCAGTTTGACCCGACTGATCGAAGTCAACGGACCGAATAGTAAATAAAATAGAGCATACACGTTTTTGGTGGAGGAGGAAGGGGAGGCTACATTTAGAGATTATAAGGAAAGCCACAAATTGAGTGCCATGTCAAGAATTGAATGTAGATTTTGAATTGATTGACTTGCAGCACTCACTCAATCTGTGCGTCCTTAGTCGTAACGTCCTTTTTCCCTTCTTTTCTAAGGCCATGATTTGTATTTCTGTGTCTTCATTTGGTCGGTTTTTTTACTTGTAAGACATTTCACTATTGCACTTACTTGGTGTAAAACTGTAACAGGTTCCGAGAAGAGTATTGACTTTCACTTTCTTGAATAACTTTGCACTCGGGTCCTACAGAAAGGCAATTGAGAAATAGCATTTTTTTTAATGCAGTAAAAAGCTGCTGTAAAGGGAAGTGGACGGCGATGGATTACTTTTGCTATTAAGTTAATGAAATCAGGTTATTTAAGCCTATAATCCAGAACCTGGCTACAATTATGTCCGAAAATCTGAGTAGGGAGTATTTTTTAGGTTTGATTAGTAGGTGACGTCATATCCACAAAACGTACCAGGTGGGGTGGATGTCCATGTAAGTCAAAAACGCTTACTAAGACATCTGATAAGAACTTGGAAAATTAATTTATTTTGGAAAATGTCTAATAGCCGTTAATTAGCCAAGCCCATGACTAACAGTCAAAAAGCCAACACTTGTACTTTCATGCATCAGTAACAGCAAGAAGGTTTGTATAACTAAAAATTCCTTAGACATATCTAATGTATTAAACGAAAATTAAAGCTTTTCTAACTGTAAATAAAGAATTGTCAATTAAGCAATTTCAAGTATATTTATTTATATGGAGCAAACAACCACATACAGTAATTAAGCAATTCTAAATTGAAGTTCCATTTTTCTACAAGATGCCGTTTTAATGCAATTGTCTGAACCTAATAGAAATCATAAACTGTTGGTGTCGGAATCTTTTTCTTATGTTGCAAATATTTGAAACCACGCGCACATAAATAAACTTATTTCAGGAAGTTAATTCACAATGGCCTCTAGTAGCCAGAAATAGCAACTAGAATGTAAATTTATAATTATTTCCTGTTTTATGAAGTGCTGCTGTAAGCACCAATTTATTAATTTGTTGCAAAATACTCGTTATATAGCCTATTTTCTGTCACTCTAACATATCCCGTAATACGTCTTCCTGCAGAGCATCTGTATTCATCAGAAATTACAGTAAAGGTTCTTTCTATTCAGCTGAAATTCATTAAAAACTAGGATATCCTGTCTGAATAATTAGAGCCGTCTTTTGCAATATAAAGAAGACAGCATTTTTTGAAACACCAGTTTATTTTGCCATATTGGTAAACGTATTAACTGGTGCTGCTGACGGAATTCGCTGTAAACGATGGTTCATGTTTAGATTAGATTAGATTCTTTATTGAGCCAAAACAGAACTGTGGCCTTCAAGCCATGCGCTCAGTTTATCCGACTTACAAACTAACTTACAGCTAAAGAAAACAAGCCTTACAAACCGAAGACACTACAAGACACTAGAAGACACTAGAAGTACTACACAACATAACTCGCTCAAAACTCACCCTCCTGACCATTCCCGCCATACATCACAGCACGCCACAGCATGGTCCGTGAAAATGAGGAGGAACAGAGAACGAGAAGAAGGAGACAGCCTAATGCACGAAATAGGGAAGGAAGGAGAGGAGGAGGAATGGGAAAGAACGATATGTTGCCCAGGGTGAGCACCCGATCACGTGTAGCCCGGCAGAAACCAAGCACCCGTCCCAGAGACCCGCATCCAGGAGCAGAGTGTGGCGACGACAAAGGCTCGCTCTGCACGTGTGGTTTGAATACTTGGTCAGAGAAAATATGCATTTTTTAAAACTATCTGGAGGGTACAACAGCGAGCATCAACTGGTTTCGTATTTTCGTAATTGGATTTGCAGACTAATACCGTCCAGTAAAATGTCATTCCTGGGCTAAATTTATGAAATCAACGATAAAAATGGGTCCGCTGACTAGACCAGACTCACAAAAGGCATATAAAACAATGATTTAATTTTAGGCGCTGATAAACAAATGTGCGCCTTGTTCACAAACTGATTAAAACACACAAAAATAGCAGGGACCAGCCCTTAACAAAATCAACAGGGTGCGGGCCATACCCTTATGATTTTGTTAAGGGCTGGTATCTGCGATTCTTGTGTGTTTTAATCAGTTTGTGAACAAAGCGCACATTTGTTTATCAGCGCTGAAAATTAAATCATTACTTTTATATGTCTTTTGTGAGTCTGGTCTAGTCAGCAGACCCATTTTTATCGTCATTCCTTTCTCACAAATTAATTACTACAACTTATGAAATGTAATTGTTGACAACAAAAATGAATAGTTTGTCAGAGTTTTTCCTTGTTAAATATCAAATATTTTAGCAGATTTATTCGCCAGAGCCCAAATAGTTGGTCCTTCAGAGTTTTCACAGTACAGTCCTAATGAAAAATACCGGAACTTTTGCAACTACAAAATCTTTAAAGAAATTTACTACTTCAGAATCACGAAATATTTTGAGAAACTGACTTCTGACCTTTTTTTTTCAGATATCACGGTTGCACAGCCTCATAAACAAAAACTTATAGTGCTGTCATTTTCACTAAAGTACTCAAGAAGTGTAAAAACACAAAGCCTAATGTTCAAATGACATGCAGCAATTGGTTGAATGGAATAGGGGATTTAAATATTGCTTCACCAGACTGGAGTACTAAGAGTTGCACTATCACTGAATGAAATTCTACAGAATCTAGCAACATCTAGCGCTATCTACTGCTATCTATCACTTGCTTGCATAAAGCACAGGAATGCACAACACCATTTATTTTAACTAAACAAACAAGCCATGTGCCTCCTTAATTACTGAGTGAAAATTTGTTACGTCCTCGTGCTCGTGGGAGCAAGCTGTAAAAGGTGACAATATCACTACTGCTAGATGGTACCATGGTAGATTCGTATGTCCTAGTGCTCGTGGGAGCCACCTGTAAAAGGTGACATTATCACTACTGCTA
>JAHWFP010025755.1:0-19889 GCA_023313725.1 Lithobius niger
AGAGCTTGGCATTTGATATCATGACTCCAAACGAGTGAAAGAGCTTGGCATTTGATATCATGACTCCAAACGGGTGAAAAAGCTTTGCATTTGATATCATGACTTCAAACGGGTGAAAGAGCTTGGCATTTGATATCATGACTCCAAACGAGTGAAAGAGCTTGTCATTTGATATCATGACTCCAAACGGGTGAAAGAGCTTGGCGTTTGATATCATGACTCCAAACGGGTGAAAAGCTTGGCAGGAATTCGTAACAAGTTTTGTTTTACGGTAGAATTGACTCTGTATTTACTGTAAGTTATTTTTTTTTATATAAACACCAACAAATGAAATTAATATTTTAAGTTACCCTTTTAATTTTTTATGAAATTTTGTTAGACATGTTAAAAATTGTACCTTTCGAAGATAAAAAAAAATCTTGGAAATCAAGGTAAATATTACTCTTACGTAATATTACGTTACTCTATTTTTAAGCAGAGTACATAAATTAGATTATAGTGCAGTTCATTATTAATAAATAAGACACCAACAACAGCATTTTACGCATTTCAACAAAATTTGCCTTGCGTCACTTTACCAACAGTAGGTGCCAAGTCAAACTTAAAACCAATTGCTTATAGTTATTTCTGTTTTTATCACTCTACACAACATTCATTTGCCACCAAGAAGCAAATGTAATTATGTAATAGTTGAAGAATAGTTCAGTAATAATAGGGTGTGAAAAATGCATTAATTCGGCCTGGCTGAATTAATGCATTTTTTACATCTACTTTTGGCCTATTTTTACTGTTCTAGAAGCTTATCTCGCCTATTTACACCTGTGGCAGCTCATATTGAAAGAAAAATGTCCAACGTGATGTGTCTAACGGACTTATTCGTTATTTTCACAGTTAGGGTTGTCCAAAAGGACCAAGACAGGCAAAGAAGTAATAGATATCCGTGAATCATAGGCGATTTAACGGCTATAATTGCTCGCGAGCAAGAAATGCCTAGTCCAATATCGAGGGGGTGGAGGGAAACACGAGTGCGCGAAGCGCACGAGTTTTTCTCTTCATCCCCGAGATTATTGGACTAGCCGTTTCGAGCTCAAGAGCAATTATAGCCGTTAAATCGCCTATGATTCACAGATATGTATTTTAATGCTAAGGTGTGACGTCAAGCTAATTTATCGTCTTATTCGAGTTTTTTTAAAGAATTCTTTCAAGAATTTAAGATTTTTTACATGCGACTTATGTAAATTCCTGAACGGAAGTTCCGTATTCGAAACGGGGTTGGAATGTTCCGGTGTATGATGGCCGACCGAAGGGGGAGAGACGTTCCATAACACAGATGTTTGTGTTTGAAGGTAAAACTGTATTTTTTTCTACTTTAATAGTTTAAATCAGATGAGTGTATAAAATGTGCTATTCGCATGAGTCTCGTAGGTTTTAAGGTGTATTTCAAAGTGTCAGTAGCCTAGTTTTCGTACCGTCGGAACGAAAGGTTGCCAGATTGGTCCATTCCTCCGTGGGTGGGGGCCTAGCATAGTACATGAGTTTTTTTTTTCGTGTTAGGCTAGAAAGAAAAATGTCGCAGGTTGTAAATATGCCTGTTTATGATTGTTGCAATGAGGAGTGCTGGTTGAATTTGTGGTGCGTACGGTAATTTTGCAAAGTCGGGTCATTTGTCACATGGTGGAGCAGGGGTTGTGAGACCCCCCTTAAAAAGTGTTAGATTATCAAAAAAGTGTGGGTTATCAAAATTAACCCACTGTGTGACGTGTGTGGGTTTTCACATTAACCGTATATAACGACTACACTTTTACCATGGGGATGTGATAGCGTGACGTCACCACCGTGCATTAATTAACAATACACAACTAGTTTACTTCCCTTCAAAATTATTTTTCACTGCTTGTCAAATCTGATATGCAATTGTATGTAAAAACTGATTCCTACACAACTTTTTCCATCTGCTACTGCACTTGTACGTAAAAAAAAAAAAAGCTGAGCCAACATGTTCCATTAAAAACTTAATTTTTCAGCCACAAGTAAAATTTTGGCCCTTAAAAACAACACGACCTAAAGTTTACCATTGGTCTTTTTGACGAACTAAGATTGCAATTAAGTCGCCCTAAATGGTTGTGGTTTCGTTGCCCTTGTTAAGTTTTTAAAAAAATCCTAAAGGTTCTTCTTTTCATTATTAATTCAGGAACTAGTGACCCGTACGTAAAATTCAAGGTGGGAGGACGTCTCTTGTACAAGAGTAAAACGATTAATAAGACGTTGAATCCAGAATGGGATGAGCACTTCATCCTCCCGGTCGAGGACGTCTTCCAGTCCATCCATGTCAAAGTATTCGATTATGACTGGGGACTTCAGGACGACTTCATGGGATCAGCGTACCTGGACCTCACCACCCTGGAACTCAACAAGTATGACTGGCATTTGCATGTTTCTTAATGGGCAGTTCAGACGATGTATATTTGTTGTATACAAAGAAAATTTGAAAACCATTCCTTTACATCATTTTAAACAATTTTAAGAAAGAATTCGTAATTTCGAATTAACGGTATTTTGTTTGTTTTTGTTTTTAAATGGCAAAAAGGTGATTTACACTTATTTATTCCAATAATAGGCATTTAAAAAATTTTTATATACAAAAATTAACACTTAGAACATGTTGCTTACAACATTTTATACCGTAAAATAAAAGAATTTGAGGTTTACCAATTTTAGTACCATTTCTTGCTACTAAATGGCGTTGTTAGTAAAGTGGGAAAGATCTTAACTTATCTGTATGTCTTTAATTTGTCTTCCGACATAGAACAAACATTTTATCAATATAATATGACATTGAAAATACAAGTTATTTAAACCAACAATCTTTATTTGCTAACACCGGCATCTGGTGGCAAGAAATGGTACTAAAATTGGCAAATCTCACATTCTTTCTTTTTATCGTATGACGCAACGGATTTTAATTGTTCTTTCTGTATTTACAAGGGTTTAAAAAAAATTGCCATTACAGAAGTTACTACACAAATCCACCCTAGGAGGACTCTCATAGTTGGTCTACTGTTGTCCTTTTCAGAAAACCTCTTTCGCCTTCCTCAGAATATTCGTGTGTAAATTTAAAAAATTCGAAATGTTACATCTCTGCTTAATTTGAAAACCGATATTTCGTTTCACCACCGATCTTGCTCCTGCGTTGAATCTGGATACTCCATTTTCTGTCTAGATCGCTGCTAAGTTCTGGCCTCTTATTGTAATAAACAAGCGCATTAGAAACGATGTTTTCAAAAGACAAACATGTGACATCGGAAACGGAATTTAGATTCAGATGAAATTTATTAAAATTTACCTGCTGGATTAGAATTGCTGAGCGACAAAAACATCTAGTTCCAAAACATAAAATTTTTATTGTGTAAGTGGGTTATTATTGTGTAGTAAATGGTTTAAAATGCAGATCTTTACATATGGAGAAGTGTTTTAGCAGGTAATTTAGTGTAATAATGAAAAACTTCAAATCGTCTGAACTGCACCTTAATTCGCATTGTTACATTCTTGCAGTATTGCAACCAGTTCCACCTTAGTTATATTCCTGGTATGCCATTTTCTTTAAGGTAACATGACAGTCAAAAATTTGATTTGATTGTGATGCGAACAATTTGGAATTTATAGTGTCAGGTTTACCAGGTACTTGGTATATCTGCATGTAAAATATTTTTAAAGAATTTTTTGTGTTTTCACTTGTTTAGTTAATGGATTTATTAAGGCAGGAGAAATTGTCATTGTAAAACAAAAAAAATGCAGAATCGTCACATGAAATCGTCAATGTAAAAATATTTACAGTCATTTTAACGTTATTTTTTCTCGTAGCTACAGTAGTAAACTATTTTATGCTTGTGGTGTAGTTAATTATTAATTTGTAGGCCAACCGATGTCATGCTATCGCTAACCGAGACTGGAAAAGAAGACTACAATATGGGCCAGATTCATCTCATTGTCACACTTGTACCAAGATCCCAAGAAGAAAAAGAGCAGGTAAAAAACATAAACAAAAAATAAATCTTTTGAACATTTTACATAACAATGCTGCAATATTTGTTCATATTGGTCAAAATAATTATCTTGGACGTGCATTTGCAGTTCTATAAAGATGCAGAGTTTAGTGACATTTTATTGTGTGTGTTGATTTTAATGTCAATAATGTCTATTGGGAATTGAAGCTGGTCGGCAATTACAAAAAAAATTAACTGAGATTAAAATATTAGGTACGATCACAAATCCTTTTAGGAATTTGTGGGCCCAAAGGCTTTTCGCTGCTGTTGGCGTAATTGTACGTTATTGATGTTGTGATGCAAGCGTACCTGTCGAGCTGATCGTGTTATGAATGCACACACCATATGTTGAGTGTGCACCTCAGTTTCATTTTTGCTGTATTCTGATAGCGAGTTTCCGGCAGTTTGAATTGGTGCGGCTGTAGGATGTAAAGCTTCCCCCGCGCCCTCTTCCCCACACAGTTCTGATTGCTCATGTCAGAGGTACCACTGCCGGATGTGCACTTAAATGTCTTTTCATCCAGGTTGCGTGCACTCGATTGTGTGGAATTTGCCTGTGCGCTCGCCATACTTTACCTCGTTATTTTTTTTTATTTAGCTCCGTAATTTTTATTAGTTGGACTATAAAAATTTCCGAAGTTTGAAACTGATTAAGTAACTGCAAGCAAAATTCCCAGAAGAATCTCGTAAGGTTATTTTAAATATGTTAATTCATTATGCAGTACACACCATTATACCCAAATCATGAAGTCTTTATTATGTCCTCGGAAAAATGGCTTACATGGCAGAGGCATCCGAGTAGTTTCTGGGAGTTTTGGGTTTGAATCTTAGTCACATCATTTCAATTTCCACAATAAGGGCTTACCAACTCTGAACTACTTTTAGTGTATGAATTCCACTGTGTGCCATTGCATTTAAATGTATAAATATGTAACAATTTATTATAGTTAGAATTTTCTTAATTATCACTTACCACTCGCCTTAAAGTGGCACCATCGCCGGTTGAAAGCGAACGAAAATACCATGGCGCCATCTAGCAGCAGCAATATTATTAATCCTTATTGCTTGCTGCCAGGTGCAGGAAGACGTGCCAAATTTTCACTCAAGGAGGTCGTAGTTTGTTTGTTACGTTAGAAGAAATTCCGCTGTGCATTCCTTCGCTTGGTGCAAGCAAGTTCTAGATGTTACCAGACTCTGCCTACTTTCATTCGGTAATAGTGCCACTTTAATGTGATGAGCATTTCTGGCGAGCATTTGATTTCAACTCTCAGTTAGTTCTACTAGTTGTATATTTTTCTTTTTTAACTTGAACCACACGTGATATGTACATTGTTGCTGCTTCTGATGTGGCCCTAGCCCTTTGAGGTAGACCTGAAGTCGACAAAGTTCAAACTTTTGAAGAACGTATAAAAATGTGTGAGTTTATACAAAAAATAAAATAAAAATTATTCTATGCAACGAGATTCTGCAAAATGGGAATTCCCGTTTCATAGAAAAATTATAATCAGTTTTATTTTCTGCAAAATGGTACATGACCCTTGAGGTTGTAACTGCTTTTCTTCTATTGTGGTGATTAACGTAGGCTGAGCTTACGTTTAACTGAAAATATTTCTAAATGTATGTCCTCCTTCATTTGTTTCCAAGATTTAATGGGATAATGGATAATAAGAGTGGAACGATTCTTAACGGGTGAACATACCTCTTTAAGCTTATTTGAAGTTGTTAGTATGGTAATATATTCATTCATCCATTCTCTCCCTATTCTCTTATTTGCAATTGAAAATAAAGCAGACCTACTTTATTGAAAAACCAAACGAAGAAGGAAAACTATAATAATGGTAGTTGTTGGCCTTGGGGGTGCTTAGCTATTGATTTTTTCCTGCTTGAGTAGAAGTTATCTTGTTACTTCAGCCAAGGGATTTTTTTTTTCTTTTCTGTATAAAAATGTCTACTTCGTCATTTTATGCAAGAATTTAAATTATTTTCTGTGGTGTTTCCAAGCTATTTGTGTTTTTAAAGAAGTACGTCTCAAGCCTCATGCAACGCTATCGTCTAACCGAGTTACTGAAGCGTGAAACCTACAATGACAAAACAATATTAAAAATAAAAGGGAAGGGGGAGAAGGGAAAAAAATACGTGCGCCATCAACGTGTTTTCGTTAATTTTGGGTTTAACGTAGGCTGCCGCAAATGATGCAGTCGAGCCATGACAAGTCTCAAAACTTGACGTTGTAAATGTTTATAAGCAACTCGAGCCTTGACGGCTCCGTTTTCTTTTTGGGGCAAATAAAAAAAAAACGTTGTTTTACAGGAGCGCCCGCGTCTCCAAAAATCATGCGTGTGAATATTTTTTTATGACTTTGCTTCCCTTTCGCAACAAACAAGGCGAAACAGGGTGCACGAGATGTAGCAACAATAGACAGAAAACATCTATCTGCTGTGCAAAGCTTGCGATACTGACAATAGTTTCGCAAAACCGATCAGAAAAAAAGAGCTTGATTTGAGCAGAAAGGAAAACGTAGGCCTAGATAAATTTGTCAGCCTAGCAGCAACAATTTTTTTCCACACTTATACAAGCTAAATTTTGGTATAAAAAATAAAAATAAAAACCGCCCGCCCGCATGTAGCTTTTGAGTGATAAACTCCCGTAAAGCAAGGTACTTTTTTTTTTTGCCCTTGTCGAGGAAAAGCACGGGTAAATTCTCATGGTCATACTGAAAGCTCGTGCCCGCTAGCACACTTAGACCTGAATATTTAATATTTTAACTTTTAAATAAAAGTTATTTCAAAGCTAATGTGTTGCAGTCAGTTGCTTTTCCATATTTTTAATTAATAATATTTAACTGATTTAAATATTTGGCCCCCCCCCCCCCCCCCACACTGCTAATGTTTTAATAAAGTGGGGTGGATAGTTAAAGTTACTCGTGTGTGGAAATTTCGTATATTGTTTTGTTTACATTGATTTTGTTTTATAACTATAAACAAATCCATATTACCCTTTCCATAAGCACGAATGAAATACCATTGCGAATTTGTCATCATTTTGGAACTCGAACGAACTCGAATTAAAATAACTGACTTTCCTTCAGATTCTAAACCGTTTGTATAACTGGTCGTCACATTTCTGCGAAAATATGTTACATGTGTTCTCTTTTGTATTCCTATGGCGGTATATGGTGCCAGATTCTCCTTAATGATGCAGTGTTGAAACTACTGTCACTTGATTCCAATGTACAATTTTTTGTTTGGCTTGTTTGGCCTTGAGAGTTGTCTTGTATGCATCCTGTATGTAGCCTATGCAGGGACCGTCCTGGCCTATGTGAGCAACCGTCCGTCTAACACAAAGAGACACTCTGAATGTAGGTCGGTAGTGAAAACTGCTTCAATGAATTTCTCGACCAAATTCAATGTATGTATCATCATTACCATGTTCGTAATATTCAAGTCGTAACGGGCGCAACTTGTTCTGGTGCTGTAGAGTTTCGTGGGCTGCTGTTGTGTTCTTTTGGTGAATCATACTTGCTATCATCAGCCTAGTCACCCAGCACCCATTGAACCAGCCTAGTTCAACGCCGATGGACATGGACGCATGCTGCTTTACAACAGGTGTGAGTTTGTAAATAAACAGATGTTCTGCTGCATCAGCTCCTCTAAAGCCAGATATGCTGTCGCTTTATCAAGATGCAGTGAAACTGGAAGGGTCGTTCGTTAAAATTCAGCGGTAAAAGTGGGTTTAACCAAGAAAAGTTGCCACTTCATTTTTTCGAAATGGCAATGTTTGGAACCCCCAACCCATCGCCAGCCCCTCGCAAGAAAGTGGTGGGATTCCGGCTGGAAATGAATCACACGTTGGAAATGTGTGATAAGCTAGAAACGGTTACTGATGATTGCTGCAAACTTGGCAAAATTCAGCTAACTGATGGCGTGCACGTAGTGAAAGAACAAATGGAGTCGTGGCTCGGGGAAAAGGTTCAGGATGCCAGGCATTTAGTGGAGGTAATTTGTGAAAAAAATAAGTGCACATAATTCATTGATCTGTAAGTTGGATATTATACATTTACACGTAAGTCGTGCTTTTGTCAGTGTAGACATGAACAGAAAATACTTTACTGTTGTTGTAAGGCATAACGGTACACAGTAAAAAGTGTTGCGTAATGTAAATGTAGCCTTGATCAAGGTTAGTGTTACCACCTAACCAACGAACGAAGTGTAGTTATTAATCCAAGGTGTTACAAACTTTCCTAGGCCGTTATTTATATTCGTAAACTACAAGGCTATTAGTGGTAATCGCTAGGAATTCTGAGTAATGGTAAAGAATACGGATCTAGCGTTGCCTAAAGAATGTTGACAAAAAAATCTTTCTAACCGTAGCCTAACCTGACCTAATCTAACCTAGGACCATTTACTGAAGCTTTGAATCAGTAAACCCTACTTCATCTAACCGTTGATATCAGCAACAATACAACAAATAGAAACTAATGCCAAACCAGCAACACCAACACCATCGACTAGCCTACAGATCGCTAATCTTTGCCACAATCGAATTCTGTCTTGGTAAACCTTATGAGTGGAGCCAGAAGTTTTTATGGAGGGAGATGTGCCCCCTGCCCTTAAAGTGGCACTATAACCGATTGAAAAGCGAACGAAATTACTGTGGCGCCATCTAGCGGCAAGGATATTGTTAATCTTTATAGCTTGCTCCCAGGTGCACGAAGACGAACCAAATTTTCACTCAATAATTAAGGATGTTGTGGCTTGTTTATTTCGTTAAAAGAAATGCCGTTATGCATTCCTTCGCTTGGTGCAAGCAAGTGCTAGATGGTACTACGTAGCGCTAGATGTTGTCAGATTTCGTCTGCTTTCAGTCGGTGATAGTGCCAATTTAACAGGAACAATGGATTTTTTGGGGGGGGGGGGGGGCTTTCTTCCCAACTTGGGCACCACCAGTGAAACTGAGGTGTGTAAAATATGTTAGCCATAGTGGGAGACACATTTGGTTCTATAGTCACCGAAGTTAAATTAGTGAAAAAATTATTTCAATTGCATGGAATTTCCTACAGCCCTACAGACAACTTGGTGCACACCTCCAGCAATTTTATACAGTTGGTAGAGCCCTGAACTGAACCACTCTAGATGCTCCTTACTTAGCAGTTCACTGGATGTTATGGAACCATTCTTCCACTATTTTTTTTTTTTATCTCCTGTATAATGAACCAATCCCAGGTCCAGTTGTTAACGCTCACCTCCCCAAAAAACGTTTCTTATTCAGTCGTTTACGTTGCCCCGGGCATCCGATTCTGATCTTAACCTACCTAACATACTGAAGTTCAGCTTCATGACTTTTTCAAATGGAAGTTAGCATGTCCTTGGACGTCTGGACTAAATCATTGCGGTAGTATTGTATATTTTGGTGAGAAAGTTCAAAAATGTAGAGCATGCACTAGTCCTCATTAAGCAAATGCTGTTAGTGTACCTAATCAAAGTGTTGTACAGCTGGTAATAATAGCTATTTATATATGCTAATAAAAAGGGGGTCATAATGAGTTAATGACCCTTGGTGCCATAACTCCTGACAAGTTGGTGATACTTTGGTCATCTCAGTCTGTGAAATGGATCATGTCCATTGCTGTCTGTGTCTATTATTTTTGTATAGTGTGAATATTGTGGTAAAGAATACATGTAAACTTCAAAAACTAGTTAGGCAACGTAACCAATTACAGTGGTTATTCAGAAAGGCACATTATGCTAATACCATTGTGAAAGAATTGTTTTTACTGTTTGATGTCCTTGTAATCGATTTTTCAGCCACTGTTTGTCAAAGGTGTGTCTGCTTTAGGTTTCTTTATTTTAGAAGTTCTTCGGACTTGGGCTTCAATTTTTTTTTATCATAGAAAGCGCAGCTTGTGATTCATTTATTTTGCGTGTAGAATAATAGCAAAAAGACTAACGTCTTTTGCTAACATGTACAGTAGTGCCATTTTGCGTAGTGAGCTTGTCTTTCCTTTCTCCTTTACGCTTGCGATCCTTTTCCCTTTCCCAGGACCCATCAAAGGTTAGGGTTTGGTCTTTTTTATTGTTGCATGAGTGGTGAATTAATAAATTACACACCCTAATTGGGGATCAGGCAGTTTACTTGGTAGCCTTTCAGGGCTACTTCCATTAAAAGCACTTTGGAACTGCACCACACTCGCATCTTAAATTCTCAGTCACTGAAAGGTTACCAGTAAATATTAATGCTGAAGCATATCGAACCGAAGTAGGTTGATTGTATGGTGATTGGTGCGGATCGGTTATTGAATAAATTTTCGTTAAAAACGAACAGATCGGTGTTTCCATGATCTGTTAAGATTTTAATGTCTCAATATTCATTTTAAAGGTACGAAAGTTCGGAAAACTGCCATGAGAGTTCATTTCATGATCTTGTTCAAGAATTTGAAAAATTTCCGCTCAATCTCACCCAACATAAGATTAACTGGGAAGGCACCACAACTCTTATTAAGTCTAATTCATAGAGACACAGGCATCTGAGAGGGCTTGAATCGTTGGTAATCCAAACACATCTGAACAACAATGACAGGCTAATGAACATCCAAGCACCCTCAAACCCAACCTAAGCGACCGCCTTATGAGCAGATGGAAAGAGACTGATAAATCTTGGAGGCTACGACCGCCGTATTCGAAACCAAACGCAAGCCATGTTGTAAGCCAAAGAAGAAAAGCAAGTACAATTTCTGATGAAGACAGTTGAAATGTGTTCCATCTACTAAAAAGAACTTTCAAAAATTTGCGGAATATGGTAGAGTATTCTGTTTGCTTTGAGTTTGAGTGGAAATCTTTCAGAAGTGCATATGAAGGAACATGCGGACAAGTAAAAGTCCTCGAAAATTTGTATATGTGTCAGAAAAATTTGGTAAGATCATATTAAATTTGACCAAAATGTGGTATTTGAAAATCTATTTCGGTGACCCTCCTTCCTTAAATGATTGATTGTTTCTGTATCAGTTTGGCAGAAACAAGTGATCGGTACACCTTTATTAAGCATCCTCAAAACTAAAATACAACTGCTGAAAGGCAACTCCTTCGACTGTATATGCGGTGATCATCAGAAAGCGTTTGGCTGTTTACAGAACTAAAACTTTCTTTAACAAGTTTGTCTGATCCCCTAATTGCACATAGATGTTAATGAAAGTTTAAGAGAACCAAATCGTTGTCAACTTCATCTAACTATGTAGTAGCCGTTGTATGTCCCGTACGTGTACTAGTACATCTGTCTGTAACATAAGTGTTTGAAGTTAAAGTAAATTCACGATCAAGTAGGGCTGATTTCTAACAGACAAAGGCACGGTTTCAGTTAAGCAGTAAATCAGTTTGCTAAACTTTTGATGTTTGCGTAGGGTCAAAGATTTGCAACGTGAAGTATATTATAGACAAAAGCAACTCTTCTTTAATTATGTAACTTATAACGATAGCTGCTATACTTCCTTCGTACATCCATCTTTGGGAATACCAGTCATTCAGCCACATACAAATTAATGGAACTAAAAAAAAGTAGGCTATTATTTAAATGAAATTTTAAAATAACAGTAGTAACAAAACTTCTCTCAATTTAAAAATACAGTCCGGTCAATATTAGGTTTATGTTTGGCGAGGTGGACTCATTTACACCATAATCGTGCAGGAAATTGAAAGTCGCTTTTTGGGGGGGAAAAAACATGCAGAGTTCACATGAATTCCAAGCTTCCCAAACGCAAAAATAATAAAAATAAATTAAATTACTCCAGTAAATTATCAGACTTATTTATCTACAAATTACAATGCCACAAATTATACATCTTTCCGCCAAATACAATTTAATATTTCTCAATCAGAAGTTTGCATCTTAAATGTTCTTTGGTGATGCCTTAAGTCATTTTTTTGGATAATTAGCCTACCTAATTTAGAATATAATAGAAGCCATGTTTTATAGAGGATCTAAAAAAAAATATCAGCTGTCTACAAAGTATAAGTACTATCAAATTCTTTGTTATTGTTTATGTTAACTTTGCCATTGGCCTTTTCTGTTGTGGAAGCTTTAAATTGAAAAAAAAATAAAATCCTTTTGCACAATACTACAAAATTCGTGGTTAGGACGCATTGCAGCCACTTGAAAACTTCTGTACTTCAGCATTGGCTGATCAACTTAATTCCTTTGTGTGAGGTGACCTATGAAAAAAGTACTGCCGCCTGTTGACGGTCCAAACGTTTTTCATAGGCTAGTTAAAAAAAGAACTGATAGAATACCAACCACTAAAAGTCCATTACTGAGCTAAAAAAAAAAAAATGGCAATTTTGACAATTTATGACAATTTCGGAAAACAAATGGTACAGTTCAGAGTCTAAAAAATGTCGAAAGTTATAATCTTCTTTTTCGGACTTAGCATTGGATTTTAGGTAAAAAAAAAAAAAAAAAAAGTTCACTTTATTTTTTGTAGGGGAAAACTTTAATTTTCAAATAAATTTTGATTGTTCGTGTTTCGTGGGCCATCCTACACGCATTAAAGAGCTTTTACAAAGAGCCTTTAATGTATTTTAACCGAAGTTTTAATTACTTATTGAAAAACAAACCCTGGTAATTTCACTCAAAGTTAAGCGGGAGCCGCAACAGCATAATTATTATAGCAAGCTACCCACGGCCTGTGCAGCCTTCCACATAGTATTGATTTTACGTTAGTTGCATTTTTTAAAGTGATACTAATTAGCACAGTAGTTATAAGCTGCTTTCCTAGATAAACGCTACATTATTGATCTACTCTTCACAACATGTGCCTTGTGGTATTCAGCGTAAACAAATGCAAATAAGCCTAGGCTACATCAAAATATTGGTCCACTCAGTCGTGTGAACATATTTTCGTGATGTGAAACTTGTAAATGGAATAGTGAAGTCCTCATTGTTTTTTCTGTAGATAAAGGCTACTTCCTTGTTTTGTAGGTAATATGCATGCTTGCCCTTTATTATTACTCATCTAGTAACAAGATTTTTATTTTTTAGCATTATTTTTCCTGTACACAAAATAACACGACTTTAAGGTTAAGGACAAACACGATAATGTTAAATGTCACGCACAACCACTGAGCATTTGACTTCAACCATTGAAATTGGGTGATACCGTAAGCACTAGTGAACATAAATTCAAAATGCTACGCACAAATTAAGTTTAAAACTCTTGATATTTACCTCATTTTCGTAAACTTTTGAAAAAGTGACGTTAAATATTGTTCAAAACATGTAACAGTCACTGTGTGTTCAGAGTAAAATATATTCTTCCTAAACTTCCATGTAGTACTGGGTGGTATAGGTAGCATGGGAATGGATTAGTGCAAAGATAGCATTGATCCCAAAGCTGTCTCTGGTTTTGGAGATAAAATGTATAATGAGAAGCAGAAAACCCTGCTAATTTCCATGTGTGTGAAATACAAACATTGGGTTAAGATTAAAAATCGAAGTACTAAAAGTATTATGCATTACATGTTTTCCATGCAAAACCTTCAACAATTGCCATACCAAGTCTTCTTTTAAAAAGTTCATGCAACTAGGAGCTAAATATTGAGCGTCACGAAATTTATGCGTTAGTATTGCTTTCAATTTAATGTTCGCTAGTGCTTATGGCTTCACCGAATTTCTATTAAAAGAGCACTTATTTTCACCACTATGTTGTGCAAACAACTAATCATAATTTTTGTTGCATCTTTCATAGTATTTTCATCGCAATGTACGCCTAGCAGACGCCAGCAGAAAACTGAAGAGCCAAATATGGAGTAGTGTTGTTACCATTGTTCTGGTCGAAGCAAAAGACTTGGTAGCAGCCTCTGAAGGCAATATGGCGCACCCATACGTTAAATTTCGGTTGTCAAATGAGAAGTATAAAAGTAAGGTAAAGTGGTTTTGCACTTTTGTATCGTTTCACTTTTACATGAAATTTAAAAATCGGGCCGAACTTTAGGTAATAAATACAGATGAAAGCACCCCCCCACCCCGTTACCCCTTCCTCAACTTTACCATGCTCCACACTTGCAACCACCATCACACTTGCTCTCGCTTAGTGAGGAAATGTACTGTGTGCCATGCAAGTATTGCGACCACGCCAGTATACAGTAGTACAGTATATCGGAGAGACGAGGCAACTGTAAACACGTGTTAAAGAGCATGTTGGTGACTTCATGAGAGGAGAGCCCAAAAATGGAATCTCCTGGTATCGCAAGAGAGAATTCACTTCACAACACACCTCCGGGTAATGGAGTCCTTTGCAATGAAGCATTTTCACCAAACAAAATGTGCCACTCGTGAGCCTTAACCAGAGCCATGTACAACATTATTGACCAACTCATCTGTCCTGAGCTTGCATCCCTGTTAGACAGGATGTGGGAAAGCTAGATAAAACACGCTCTGTTGATCAGTGGTGCTCCTTGCTAGCTCATGTTTTGAATTGTGAGCTTCAGCATGCGAAAACGTTCGTTTTATAGTGCAACTTTCTGACAGTGAACGCAGTTTTCACCAAAAATTCAAATGCAAACATTTATCAGTGTTTTTCGATTGCGGTATTGTGTTTTCCTGTTGTTTGTAAGGACATAGGAAAACCAATTTCTGTTGCCTTTTGGACTTCATGCCAGATTTCCTCAGCGGGAACTGAATTGAATCCTCGATCTGTGAGACCAAAGGCAAAAACTCTACTTCTAAGCCATACTGACACGGCCACTTTAGGTGGCAGTTTGTTCTACTGCTTGTAAAAACATCACCGCTGCTTACCGACTTACTAGAATCGGCCCATTAATGTAACACAACAGATTATTCCTAGCACTTGTTTTGTGGTGTAACACATCACTGTTTAGTTACGCTCCACTACTTACAAAAATGAAATCTTAGTTGCTGGTAAAATTTGCGTGAAGATGTTTGGTAAATGTATAAAAACAACAAACTCACAAAGTCGGATTTACTTTGAAAGGTCTTGATGATGGATTAAACAGTAATTAAGCATGCACAATTTCAAAACAAATATACTGAACTGTATCCAGCTAATTTTCGACAAACTACAACCACCCACAGGGCATCTGTCTTCATCAGACACTCTCAGTATTGTTTAAATCTGCGCTACATCATTGCAGCACTCAGTTTGAAACTCACAGATACAGAAGATCGCACAGACCGTGACTTTCAAACTGTTGTAATGAGTTAATTGTCTGTGATTGCTGCTTCTAATTAAAGTTCAGTGAGACTCATGCTACAGTGCTCTTCACTGATGTACATCCATACGTCAAGATCAGATACGGATACACCATATGATGATGAGTGCCTGATGAAGATAGACGTCTTGTGAGTGGTTGCAGTGCATTGCACATTCGCTTGGTACTGTTAAGACGTAGCTTTGTTTTGAAATTGTGCTTGCTTAGCTACTGTTTAATTGATCCCCAAGTTTTACTTAATTCATGTAACATAATTACATTTTGAAACTGTAGCCTACCTTTCCAGACTGCTTAGCTTTGACGTGCGACTTTGTAATTGTAAATGACAACACTAAAGTCATTAGATATATTCAATCTGTTTAGATTTGCATACTATATGATGCAATGTTTTGTCTTTTACAAGAAATAATAAGTATTGCTACTAGTAATAGTGCAGTTGTGGATTGCTAATAGTGTGTGAATCTAACGTTTGCACATCTGGTTTTCTTTGTTTGATTTTGTATTTTTTTTGTGTGTGGCATTTAAAAGAAAGAGACGCTCCTGCAAGCACCATGTTGCATTTGATTAAGTAAACTGTCATCTTTTACAGAAAAAATTAGGTTCCACTTAAACTCTCTCGATGGCAGATAAAATCCACTACTTGCTTGCGTGTTGTTGACTGCAGCATGGTGCACTGTACGCTTAACTCTTATAAATTTCTTTATGAAAATTAGAATCACAGAATGATCAATTTTGTAATTGTTCAAGTTGCTTGTAAGTTGCCTTTACTTCAATGATGTTGCAAGTGGTGTGAATCTGATTTAATGTGAAGCACATACCAGTGTTGCCGCATCTGAGAATTTAGCGTCTTCTTTGTACGTCTGATATCTTTTTTTTCGCATCCCCAATAAACTGTTTTGTTGGGTCTTTTTAGCATGTTCAGAAGACCGTTAATCCACAGTGGTTGGAACAATTTGATCTCCATATGTACGATGATCAGAGCAAATCTTTGGAGATCACAGTGTGTGATGCAAAAAACAGAGATGAAGTCATGGGCCGGTAAGTATTTTAAAAGTAGAGGTAAATTTGTTTTGAATTTCATTATTAGTCCATACTTTTTTAAAGTAAATTAAAGTTAAAAGTGGGAACGACATTTGTAGATACAAGTCCAAAATAGGTACCGTTTTTCAAAATTTGTAGGTAATTAAAAGAAAATATTTTTTAAAATTGTTTACTGCATAGCTAGTACATTTTTTGGACTCAAAACGGATTTTTAGACTCAAAAATTGTACTTTTTTTCTTAAACTTAAGAAAAAGCTTAACTAAATACCCTAATACTGAACTATACCAGCCATTGTTCAAGAAGAAATAGGGAAAAGTAAGGATGGTGGCTAAGTGTAAGGGCAACCCTTGGGATTAAACTAAGAAACCTCCAGATATTGTATGCCAGACTTAGTTCCATATATGTTAAAGTAACCGGGCAACCCATTATTGTGATCATTCACTGTAGTTGAAACGTTGTCCGGATCCTCTTTCCTGTTACTGTTAAGCGCTGATAGGTAGGTTTCAAGCAACTAGCCCGAGTACCCTCTCTAGTTAGCAACAATGATTGCTACATTGTTATGTAACGGGCTTATTACGCTCAACCAAATAAAGCAAAATGCAGGAGAATTTGCTGGTTCGCTCCTGCAAATACTTAAAAAACCTGTCATGTACATACTTCTATGATGACCAAAGTATTACGAGCATTTCGGCATTAAGATTGCTACATTATCTATTTTTCCTACATTTTCATACCTCAAACTCTCATGACCAAATGGAAGACCCTTGTGTGTAAACTAGACTTAGGCATTTATTGAGTAAAGGATATTGTTTAGCAATGACACGATATTTACACCTATTTCTTTCTGCTGGAAATCGGGAAGCCCGTTAGATGGTGGCATTAAGATGGTCTCATTCGCAAAAATAATCTCTAGAACGTGGTAGGGAGATTTTCCAACTTTCGTAATGAGCTGCTGTCTACAACGAATAACCCTTTAACCCTTTCGAAGTCTCATTAACTGTGGCCCAACGACACTTTTTAAACTTAAGAATTAAACGATCTCCATATTCTCTTCTTCCAACATCACCTTTTGCCTGGGTACATTCTCTCCTCCCTATCAAGGTGACGTTTTGCTTTGATTGTTCTTGTCTTAGTAACTTAGTTGGGGTGTACAATTCTATTACTTGCCTTGCTGGTGAATGATGTCCTGTGACAGTATTTTTTTGGGGGGGAGGGGGGGGTCAGTAAAGAGTTTGATTCAGTTTCACATATCAATTTATTTAAAAGTTTCACTTTTTAGGTAGTCCTTCAGCTGTGAGTTCACGGCTGCATTATTACCTTTACACTCGCAGCCAGTAAGCGTGTTTGCAAGTAACAGTTTTTGCGGCGTGTGGCCTTATGCCATTGCTTTTTAATATGTTTATGAAAAACTCAACATGAAGCATTTGCTCAGAAACATACAGCTTAAACTTTTGTCACCTTCTTATATTTCAACTTCACCATTTCAGCTTCACAAGTAGGCTAATGGCTAATGACCTTAACTTAAAATCACGACAAGTACATTGCTACCCATTGTGGCCATAATAAAGCATGGTGCACCTACTAGATCTAAAATAAGACTAACACCAAGGACTTCGCACACGCTGATCTGGGCATATTTGTTGACATTACCTCAAATTCCATCGACATGCTGATTTCGTTACTGGCTGGACGGGGCCACTTTGTTCTCAAGTCCTCAAAAGTCGCTACCCACTCTTTGCTATACTGTCTAAACGTTCCTTTAGCCTGTTCCTGAATATTGACCACAAATTGCAGATTACTTTGTATTAGAAATTACTTCGTATTACTGCGAGTTGTATTTTTCCCACATTGAGACTTGCTAGCGCCGTTTAACCAAACATTGCAGACCTCTTCGACACTTTCACTTTGACAGTTCGATCGCCTTCATCATCTGAATATTCTTACGGCTGCAAGTATACAAAACCGTGGAGATCTCATTCACACATCCCAAATCTTGCTCAGTCTCATTGATAACGAGCCTATCAAACGTTTCTGCTTTGCTCATCTTGCACTGCAGGTCATGAATTTCAAGCTCTTGGTATTTATTCCAAGTTTAATATCAGCCATTGCTGTTTTTCGGAAAGAATTGTGTCTCTTTGGAACGCTCTTCCGCCTGCCACTGCGACTGCTTTTAACCTCAAATCTTTCGAAGCACGTCTGGACACGTTACATCATGCATCAGGTTTTTTTTTTTTGGATGAGGGAGAGTGGAGAGTGGTAAGCCTTTGTGTTAACTTTTGCTCGCTGCTGCCACTGTACTACACTATACTAGTATCAGTAGTGGTGCAGCCTGATCTTTACAAGAAAATATTAGAAATTATGTTGGTAAAATTTGTAACATTTTCTTATTATACACCAGTATTATTGCCAGTGTAGGCTTTAGCTACACATTTAATTGTATTAGTAAATTATTACAAATCTCGTTAATTTGAATAGCGTATTAACTTCGTGTGCGTTTGCTGCGTACATCACTTACGCTTTAATTTGAGCTTTTTAATTCAGCCTTGCCCACTGAAAGTTACTTGCAATTCTGGCAGTGAAAGTGTTAAGGCCTAGCACCATTTTATATTTTCCCTTGCAGTTGTATGATCGACTTGAGTTCCATGGAATATGAAAAGACTCATCGAATATGGCAGGACCTTGATGATAGAGCTGGCTCTATCTACTTGTTGCTGACGATAAGTGGAACCACAAGCGCCGAAACCATCACCGACCTGACAACTTATGAACCTAATCCGAAAGAAAAAGAAAACCTCTACGCCAAATACGTAAGTCAATAAATGACGAAACATCTACTATGTGCCTTAGTTGTTTTTAAGCACAGCTTATTTTAAGCTTCTTGTTGTCACTAAGCATTGAACATTTCCTTCTTTTTTTTTTTTGCAGAGCTTTGCACGGAGTTTTCATAATTTACGAGATGTTGGCCACCTTACCGTCAAGGGTGAGTGAAAAATTATTTTTTTAAAGCGATGCGTTATGATTCCTGTAAAGAAATAATTCTTGTCAAATTTTTGGTGACCGAGGATTGTCTCTTTTCTCCTGTCTAAGCACTCAAAACTAATGTTGGCGTTCACAGCCATGATTGTTTTATGTACAAGATTCTACAACAACCTCTTCTAATGGATGAGCTCACTACAGTACTCCTTTGTTATTCTGTAGTTTTTCAGAATAGTCAGTAATGAGAATAATTCCATTTCAACGGATTTAAAACCTAAATTCCATTGAAAAGCTGTTCCATTCACATTAATTCCAATTCAAATTCTGCTCCAACCAAGTCGATGCCATGTTTCAATACAATTCAACTCATTCGATCCTAGGTATTTCTTAGCTGAAATGTCCCTCTCTGTCTCGATGTAACCTTAGCAGTTGAAAAGAACATTAATTTGTCAATTTCCGATTTCATTGCCATATTTACTATTTCAAATCTATTCCAATCAATTACTTTTCACTTCACATTCTGACAAATCATTCTCAATTCGTTGACTCCCTGATGATCCAGTCCTAATTCCTAGCTAATTCAGGCACTAGATCGACCATTGCCATTCAATT
>JAHWFP010025758.1:0-11580 GCA_023313725.1 Lithobius niger
ATTTTGTGGCATGTCCGAATAAGTATAAAAGATCGTCTCCTGATAAGTGATAAAACCACAAGCACATAAAGCACGCACTGAATTTTAATTTTCGGAAAATGTATTTTTACGATGATGATGCTTTATTCATCATTTTAAAAATACCATGGAACCAAGGAAAAAATACATTTTCCGAAAATTAAAATTCAGTGCATGCCTTATGTGCTTGTGGTTTTATCGCCTATCAGGAGGCGGTCTTTTATACTTATTGGTGATGTAAAGTTCTGCTGCTCGGGCCCTGATTATCCAAATTCCATTTTTGGAAAATATTCAGAAAGTGCCACTTTTTAGACAAGGATTAAGAATTGAGCATCAGGAATCATTTCAATGCATAATTTTCTTACATAAATACGAAAACTGAGCCAAATAAATTTGTTTTCGTTCCTATTATATGTAGATTGGATTATCCTACCACTCCTCAGCTCTAGTTCAGTT
This sequence comes from Lithobius niger, assembly GCA_023313725.1. NCBI lineage: Eukaryota > Metazoa > Arthropoda > Chilopoda > Lithobiomorpha > Lithobiidae > Lithobius > Lithobius niger. Next base: position 475 of record JAHWFP010025758.1, read on the forward strand.
AATCAAGGTTCTATGTATAACAGTAGGCACATACCGTAATATCTAATTTGATACAACAACACCAAGACTTAATATCACAATACCACGATGCTTGACAACAATATTATGCATCAGATAGCCTAATAGGAGTCACATGGTTCACTTGTGCCTTGACTTGTTCTACAAGCATTGTAAACAAAAAAATTCGATGGCCGAAAAAACATGCGCCTAATTTAACAAGTTTTGATCGTCAACACCAGCTGCACGTAAACTACTGCCAAAAAAAGGTCACCCGGTCATATTGTTATTTTCGATTTGCAACGATACTGGTATCGTCAGAAATTGCTACAGGGTATTGCAGTACAGATTTGAAATATCCTTTCCTGGGTAATGTTCAGAAATTTGCTAATTTTTGGACAACAAAGAAGTCTTTGGTAGCCTTTCCAATCAGAATTTTCTCGTAGTCTTTATAAAAATTAAGACACAATGCCTTAACTTAGATTGAATAATCTGAATTACTTGATAATCTGAACGTTCTCAGTCCCAGTTAGTGCGGATAATTGACGCTCTACTGTATACTGTTTGACATAATATCGCCTAACCAAACCACAACATGCTGGGCATAAACACACATACTTTTACAGACAGCATAGCCATAATCATCTTCTGCAAGTCGTCGGAGTATTGTGAGGGTATGCGTTGGGTGCAGCCATTTTTTATTTTATTGGCAAGCTGCAACCAGTTTCCAGCTGTGAATGGCGGAATAAGGGAACACAACTCGTAAACCAGACATCCCAAGGACCAAACGTCACTTTCCTTGGAACAAGACGGGCTGCCAACTCTTTCCTGCAACAAATGTGGGAACCGGTTGTGTCAAGTGGAAATTTGAATTAAAATCACATGTAGGGTAGTAAGATTTTATTTCTTTCTTACCGGTGGCACATAGTGTGGACCAGAGACCGTGGCTAAGTCCACATCGTATAACTGCACGAGACCCAAGTTTCCTAGTTTCATGTCCCACTTTGCATCAACGAACACATTTGCAGGCTTGATGTCATGATAAAGGGCGAGGCTGTGCTTTTTCCCAAATTTGTGACACTCCTCAATTGCCAAGGCAAGCTGGTAAAGCACTCTCCAAATAAAAGTCTCCTTGAGAAAATCACTAGAAAAGAAATATTGGAAGGGATTCAAAGAAAGTACAGATATATCCCGACACTTTTTTTACTAAAAAGGTTATACAAATCCGTTCAAGCTCATTGTACAGATCTGCAGATTTCCTAGCGATAGGGTAGGCTGGAGCTTATAAATAGTTACGTTAAGAACAAGGAATGTTTGAGACTTACTAAGGCAGTACTGTCCGTTTGACAGTACTCTGTTTAACATTACTCTTCGACAGTATTCTGTTTGACAGTACTCTGATCCAGTGTTTGATGAATTACAGCACCCAGCGTGGTGAACTTCAGTACTACAAACTGCATCAACGTTGTTCCACATTTTAGAAAGGGGTCTTTTAAAAATGTCACATCGCTTACTTTGAAAGGAGCAATAGAAAGGGGCCATTTTCATGTAAAGAAATCTTGGTTATGTCGCTGAGGCTCGGTAAAGGACGAATTTTTTAGTATATTATCTACAAACTACAGGCCAATGGCGGCTACGCTACATGCCCACTGCCAGCCTGTCAAGATATTTCAGCCATGTGATTGGTGGAAAATAAATAAACCCAGAAAAGAAGTTTTAAAACATTTTAAAGTATATAATAGCGATTTCCCATCCCACTTCTTCAAATTCCGCATCGCTTCCGGTGCATGATACACAAAAGGCACCCGAACGGCAGGAATTTCAATCATGTCGAAAAAATCCAGTCTGACGGCGAATCGGATGGGGGGGGGGGGAGTCTTGACACTATGATCATGTGAATCAGTTGGATAACAAGAAAATGACACTTTTTCCCATTTAGGCTGCATTATACTCAAACATTTTATGTTAAATAATTGACAACCTCGGCAGTCAACACTTTTAGAGGCATAATTATTCACACTTGCTCTTATTAAAGGGGTGGGATGTAAAATCACCATTATAAGCCTACACAAACAATCGGATTTATTTTTCACACTTTCAGCCTAGTTCATCCAAAATGCTTACAAGTCTTAATAAGGCTATGTTACCTGTTTTGGCGGCACTTGCTGATAACTGACACTAAATTTCCATGCAGACAAAATTCTGTAATAATGTACATAACACCTTCTATTCTGTCATCAATATAATTATGACATCGTAATATGTGTGCATGACTAAGCGTCCGCAGTCTTTGCACGTCAGAAATTAGAGCACTTTTTTCTGTTACAGTTAGTGATCGGCAGTTGACTTCTTTCCACATTAATATCTGTAAAAATGTAACATGAAATTATAATACCTTACTGCAGTGTGATGTTTTTCAAAATGTTAATAGCTTGCGGATACATCCTACCTTTCCATCTTCCTTCCTCTTAATTTTCTTGCAGTTTCCAAATGATCCACAGCCATGAAATAATAATTCATCAACAACATCAAAATTCTCCAGTTTTGTTGGCATGTTAGGATAACATCAGTTTATGTATGATTTGAGACATTTTTTTTAATCCATGCCCTTCATTTCTGTGGCATCACAATCTGTCTTTGATTTGGCAACTATGGTAATGTAACAGTTTATTACCTAAATAAAAGAAACAAGATACTGATAAAGGGTTACTTTCAAAAAGAGTGGGCCTTGTTGGTGAGAATTCGTACTCTGGCCAATTCTGAACAATCTTTCGGCTCTACGATGATTGGAGGTTTCCCGGTTCGAATCCCCCGGGTTTGCCCCTCCCTTTACCAGATATTTCTTCTCAAAAAGTCTGGTAATGTTCAAATTTGATTCAATTCAGCAAAAATGCTTCAATTGACTTCAGGCTCAAAAGAAATTAATAAAAAAAAAATTGCTCTCTTGAGACTTAGGTCACCTGAAGCCGTAACGGTCTCTTGTCTCTCTGTTAAGCTTACCTGAAGTTTTGTAGCTAAAAGAATGGCATTTTATGTTGAGTTTTCATAACGTGGAAAAATTCAAAGTTAGGTTCAACTACACAACTGGAGTACGTCGGTGAATTTTCAATCCTTTTGTGCTTTATCAGGCCAAAAAAAGTAGTGTAGCCTACACTTTTTACTTGTAGCATTTTGAAAGGAGAACCACTTCATGCCGTCTTTCTTCCTGGGATTTGGCCGTTGAGGTTGTGAAGTCGGGTGTATGATTTTATGGTCCCCCATAGTAATTGGACCAGCCCACGAGTGGTATGAGAACTGTGATGGATTTTCGTCGAAGGTGGTGGGGAAGGAAGGCTTTTATTTGGCTAAAAGCCCCTTTGGTGAGATTGCATGGTGGTGGTGGTTTCAAGAGATTGCATGGTGGTGGAGGTTTCAAGAGATTGCATGGTGGTGGTGGTTTAAAGTGCTAGCCTGGCATTTAATTTCTGTTCAGCAAAAAGGATTTCAGTGTTGCTTGTAGTCCTGGTGGGTGGCCCGTGTTTATGAAATGGACAGCTAACCCATCATTAAGGTAAGATTGTTGGACGGCTTTTTGCATTCAGCATTTTCATTTTTTCAATGTGACCGATGTGTGAACCTGCCACCTACAGTCTCACCAATGTAGCTTTTAGCCAAACAAACTCCCTTCTTCCCCACCACCTCCGACAAAAATCCATCACATTACTCAAGCACCCCCAAGCTGGTCCAATTACGAGGGCCATAAAAACTCCAACTCCAACTTGAACGGCCACTACAAGCCACGACATCAAAGGAAGAAAGACTGGATGTGCTGATTCTCCCTTCGAAATTGTACAAAGGTAGGCCTAAATAACTTTTTTTGGCCTGATGAAGATCCATGAAACGTATTAAAAATTCGCTGACGCATTAAGTTGAACCTAACATTTAATTTTTGTATTGTATAAACAAACGAGCTAAAGTTTGTCTTTACTAGGCCGATATTTTAGCAGCCGGATAGGCTAGCAAGAGGAGTTCCAAATCTGGAAATAAGAACCAGGAAACCTCCAACCATGGCAGGGCCAAAAATTATCCAGAACTGAAGTTTATTTCACAGCTATTTCAACAAATTCTTCAAAACTTAAAAAAAAAAGATGTAAAATTTCAATAGTATGGGATTTAAAATGTACACATACTTTTACACTACAACAATTCAGGGAAGCTTGTGAAATGCAGTGAGCTGCTGCAATTTCGTGTCGTGTACGTATGAAAAAAACCAAAAGATTTTATTATGATTAACGGCAATCTTCTTTATTGCCGTTACTGTAGATTCTTGTTACCGTAGATCCTATTAAAATTTGACGTTCACTTGGAATCTTTCTCAGCACAGTGCACACAAACTTAACAACCTTGGACCAAGAGATATCAACAGTAAATAAAGGCCGATCGCTTGTTTACTTTTTACGTGACATGGTTTGGCAAGTTCCTTGCACTTTCAAATTCCTATACTAATTCGAGATCCAACAGGGGTAGGCAGGCACCTCCTCCGGCTGTTTATTTCGGGCAAAGTTGTCCAAAAATGACTTTAAAATCGATTTTCATAGTTCGAACTAGGGGCTTGTGAATTTCTACCCGGCAAGCTAAGGGCTTCTCTTTACGTTGCCAGGAGTACAGTTTATGCATCATCACAAGACTCGATCATTTGACCACAGCAACATTGACTTATATGTCAGTTTTCCAATCCTTGCATGAACTGGTGTAGAGCCGGGAGGTGAAACACACAACTTCTACCCCAGTCAGCTTTGGCTTGAAGAAGCCAACTACTCCTCCGAATGCTGTTGCACGGAAGAGTTGCCACGAGTGATATTTTTCACACCTATGTATTCGGTTGAAACATATGACAAGTCGTTTCACCATTGGCTGTATTCATCACAACCCAAAGCAAAAGAAACCATGCTGGGCAGTATTACGACAGACGCTCCTTCGTCGACAGCCCTTCCCCTCACTAGGTCTCCTAAACTAAAGAGACAATGTCTGCACCTTTGACGGCGAAATTACGCTTTTTTAAAGTTCATCACCTGTTTTTTTCGTGGTATGCTTAATTTTCGACGCCTGAAGAAGAAAGAAGTCGTGCAATTTAAAAATTGTCTTTTGAAAATTTAGCATATCACGAACAAAACAGGTGATGAACTTTGAAAAAGCTTAATTTCTCCGTCAATCATGGCAAGTAAAATTCAAAGTAAAACTCCACACAGTTGCTTCAACAATATCTGCATCGGAAAAATAGTCAATCTTCTGTGGCTCCATCTACGAGTCAACAAATCACTAAAACTCTTAGCAGGTGAAGGCATAAATGAAGGAATGCTTTGAAAGCAGCTGAAGTGATGTAAACTGCAAACTAAATTGTTTTAAAATTCACTGGTTCATGGATGAAACCATGGGCTTTGCATCAAGAATTGATGATAGCCCGATTTCTAACGTACCTTTCAACAAAACAAAACAAATCAAACCCTGTGTTGGTTTTTTTAAGAGGGGCTACAATAATCTTTGCATATATTTCGCTTAGGACGGGGTATAGGCCAGAAAGATGCAGACAGGGATAGGCAGTCATTATGACAATCAATCAAAACACAGCAAACTAAAGTGATAGGGAGAGCATGTTCATTCCTTTCACGGCAGCAATGAAAAAGGAGGAGCATGTTCATTCTTTGCATGGTAGTTTACGCAACACGTGAAGTGAAGAATAAAGGAGATAACATAATAACAATCTGTAACAAACAAGGTATAACGACAAGCATTGCTGACAGAAAACTACTTTTTTATTCTGGTTTTGTAGGAGTGGTGCCATCGGCTGGAAGAGTGATAATCCTCCTAAGTTTTGCTGGAGTTTTTTTTTTACCCTCTCTCCCATCACCTCTTAACATGGCATAGAAAATGCATAACCCCCCCTCGCGAGAGCTCTAAAAATCCATGCCCCCCCCCCCCTCCCTCTGTTTATTCCTTTAGAAAATGAACCACATTTTTTAAAAACTAATTTGCAAGCGAACCAACAAATTGAAAAAAAATATATACACTAACGTTAAAAGTAAGGCTTACTAGCTGGTGATTACAGACGGGGAAAACATATTCAATGCTTTCAGGAAAATTCCTTTTTTTTCTGTTTCAATTTGTAAATTATTAATAAGTCTTTAACGTGTTTTTTTATGCTTTGACATTCTTTTCCAACGTTCATAAGTTACACAAGAAAGTCAAACAAGGAAGTAAGCTCCTTTAAAGTAATTGGATATTAACTTTAACTGGAATTTTAACCACCTGATACAAATTATATGTCCCCTTATAGAATACGCTTCCCCCTCTCCCCCAAACAAATTATTCGGCTTTTTTCCCCCAATTTTTGTTTTTCGGGGGAAGGGGTATGAGATAACGCTACGTTTATTCTGTGACGATCCCTCACGGAACAAAATCGGGTCGACACTACTAATCGTTTGTTTACATTCACATCTCAATCATGCTTAGTGAGTAGTGACACGTGATAAGATTTAGTTTCCATGACAACAACAGTACGATCAAGCGCACACAACAATGGTTACAAGTGAATTATTACCGTCACCTGTCACTGCTTACCTATTTTCCGTTGCCCACTCCTGGTCCTCCCCCGCTAACAGTTGGGTAGCCTTTAAATTTAAGAAACCCGCTTGAAGGAAAGTCTTGGCTCATTGGTCGCCTTGCTCTTCAGAAGCGGATTTGATTTCTAGCCCCAGGCGTGGGACATCGTGTATCTACAAGGTGCACCGATAGATAGTTTAGTTTCAGAACGTGAAGTGTATATCACGAGGCTCGTTCATCGACTCGGGTATATTTTATAAATGCTTGTATAGAAGCAACATTATGTATTATACAGCGGTAACGTAATGGAATATAAAGATCATGAGGCGAAAAATTAGTTATTAATTTGTTCCTAGTATACTGTAGTAACATAACTGGCACAACCAGGCTAAGCCAACCGACACGATACGATATTTTCATACTTAGGCTACAGCAGGAGTGCAATAAACGTACTACGTACGTGGTATATGTCATTAGCTCCTGCGTACAGTAATACGCTGAACTTTAATAAGCAAACTTGAAACAAATTTCGTAAGTTTGACGAGTATGTAGTTTTTATTGAATTGCAGTAAGTTGTTAACCAAAGGTTTTTGTTAAAATATTATTTGCAAGAGGAGTACCTTTCAGATATCTAAGTTCGAATTTTATCCAGAGGTATGCACCGTGAAATATTCTTTGACGGCAGTAAATACCAAATTTTAGATGACCGCGTCGGCGGCTTTCCCGTGAAGCACTTTTGCGTAACGCATGCAGGTATAGTCAAAACCTGATTTTTTTTTCATTTGTTGAAAAATATTTACTATTTGTAAACTGTGTAGATCACAATGTTAAAGAGTTCTGCGAATGAATGAAAGAATATATATATTTGTTGGGGCCTTGGCCCATAGCCATGCGCCCTCATACATTATCCATCTTTGTCTCTTATTAAAAACAAACGTGAATGATGAATATTTCGTTATTGTTGGCTGATTATTGTTTCCATTTCAAATTTTGTAATTTTGTCTGCGGCCTTGCAGTGCTGGAAACACCGGTTCTCGTCAGATTCCCGAAGTTACGCAGCATTGGGATGGATTCATACTTGGGTGGGTGACCACCTGGGAATCTGGCTGTTGCAGACATAGGCCCTTAGGGCTTCGGGCAGATAACCAGGAGTGGTTAACGCTCGTTAAACCCTTTTTGACATTTTGTAACGACACTTTGTACTTTAATTGTTAAAATCAGGGGCACAATTTCGTCGGTGGCGCGCCGTGGAAGCCGTCGTATCAGCGGCAGGGCACATTTTTATCTCTGATATCAAGGATAATATGGATAATATCAAGGGATAATATAATAATATGAATAATATCAAGGCTGATATTTGGCTGATGGCAACGCGTGCGTACCACTGATTTAATTTGATTTTTTTGTTCTGCACCCTGTGCAGATTGTCATAATGCCTATGGACGCGACAATTATTTTATGTAAATGTAATCCTCGATGACCCCCTGGAACCGAATCTGCTCAACACTTTTTGCTCTTTCCAAAGTGCTCATAACGAAGGGAGGTAAAAGTTCGATCGGAGGAGTTGGGATGCACATGCTTCGTGCGAACATAACGAAAGCCTCCTAAATTAAAGGCAAGGTAACTGATGATCTACCTTTTAAATCAGGGCGCAGCCAGCAGCCGCATAACCCAAATAAGAGCCGTCCAAACACCACTCATCCCAGGTGTCAGTTTCTAACCCGCATATTCCACCATCCCAACAGAATCCACTTGCCCCACTTTACCCCTTCCCCCCACCCCAATTGCCTGCTAATCACCTCTTCCTCATCCCCTATTCCTATCTCTTCCAAAAATCCACCAGCCTCCAGCATTTGTTCAAGCATCTCCCCACAGATCCCACAAGTCGTATCCTCATCTTCACTTTCCCCTCCCCCCCACAACAAGTCTCTGGTTTCAAAAGCCCCCGCCCTAAACAACAACACACTATACCAGTCGCCCAAATTGTACCTTTTCCATTGCTTTCTACATTGTCTACCTGATACCTCTTGGTAGAAGACTTCCTTCCATACTCTTCCTCCACCTTTACAAATCCTTTCCTTCATTCTCGCCAGCCACTGATACCCCCAATACTCTCCTTCACGAACTTCCCCGCTCGCCTTCTCATCCTTTCCACCCACCTCGTACAACACTCCCTAGAAACGTAGTCATACACTCTCCTAGCCATCACCTCCTCCCTACAACCTATCTCGCTTCAAAACCAGACTACCTCATTTCCCGCAACCATCAACCCCATGCAGCGAAGGTAGTTGCCCTAGCACCCTTCTTCCCAATTCCTCCTGAAACCTCTCCACCTGACCCGTTTTCCCTCTCAAACACCAGCACACCCCCCCCCCCCCCCCAAAAAAAAAACGTCACCCCTGCGACCGCCATCCCCTTTCACAAAATTCTCAAGATCTGGTAGCGATTATAGCCCTGCAAGACCACTTTTTTAATCATCCTTTTTCCTCTCAGCCTTAGCCCTCACCTTCTTCGCCATATTTCCAAGGTATCGGATTTGTCTTTCACAATGCTTCACGAAAATGTGGCATTAATAACGTAGCAACAGGTTTGCTGACCTTCAAGCAATTATCTCACTTCATTAAGGAAGGAGCTTGTTCATGCCCAAAACAACACTCAACAGGCGATGCATTCCCTGTAGTACCGTCATCATCAACTAGGGTATCACTTGATCTAGCGGCGGCTAGCCTGGATTCCACCAATCTTTTTTCCAATACGCTAAGTACACCCACCGTCATACATCCTCTTAATCAGATCCAACAACCCCTCTTCAACTCCAAGTTTCCGAAGTTCCCCCTCCCACAAGAGTTCCCACTGCACTCCATCATGGGCCCAGTCAATGTCAAGGAAACCATTAATTGGCTCATCTCCTTCCTCGCAACCTCAATGGCATGTGTCACAACGTAGACATTATCTTCTAGCCTTTCCATTCCCCTTAAACACAGAATGAATTCTCACCCTATTCCAGGTTTCCGGAACCCTTTTCCCTTACAGAACCTTATTTATTTCCCAAATCAACATTTGTTTGCCCTTGGCTCCCATCCCCGTGACCAGCGCCCGTATTAATCCGTCTTCCCCAGTAGCTATCCCCTTACAACAAAAGAAAATGCTTCTTCAAATTTCCCGTAAGAATTATCCCTCAGCAGTCACCCTTCTTCCCCTCCTACATCACCCCACCCTCACTTTGCTCCCCGTCTCCTCCTCCACTCCAAACAGCCCTCTGACTATAGCACTAATACTCCTTCCTGGCTCCCTTCCCCTCCCCACTTCGTCTCACCTCGCCCTACTCTTTTCGTTTTACAAATCTCCAGAACTTCGAGCCTGATTCCCCGTCCCCCCCCCCCCTTCGCTACCTCTCTTGCCAGCTTCCAGTTAAACTTTGATATTTCCATGCTAACACCACTCCCGCATCCTTCTTTCTCCTCACGTACTCCTTCCACCTTTCCTCACTATCCCTTTCCCAACCCCTATCCGACAGTTTCTACACGCCTCTTTTCTGTCCCTGACAGCCTCCTTCACCTCCCGATCGCACCACCTTTTTCCTCTCCCATCCCCCATATCTCTCCTCACCACAGTCATATCAGCCATCTTCAGTACCTCTTTCTCCTAGTTTTCATACCCTTCCCCCGTTTCTCAACACCCTCTTCCACTGCCTTCTCAAAATTTTCCAGCATCACCAGGTCCTTTAGCTTCCATCTCCTTCTGACCGTTGGCCCCCCTTCCCCTCCATTCCAGTTCCCTCTATTTCTCCCCCTCCCTCCCTACCACCAATTTTTACCCTCCAATCAGACCAAATCAAACAATGTTCAGAATCTGCCCATCATCTCCCCTCAACATCCACCCCCATGTCCCATACCCATCGCGTTTGCAAAACATAAAAGCCACTGCAGACCTGGTATTTCCCCTTCCCCAAGTAAACGCTATCCTGCATTCACTTCTCAAACTGGCCAGTTCCAAATTACAATCCCCAAAACTCTGTACCCGCCTTCTCATTACCATTATCCGTCCCTCCCCCACTCCGCTAGCCTAGTGTTGAAGGTTTCCCACAATAAGCACATCACCCCTCCCCGCCCCCCCCCCTCTAAGCCTTTCAACCTCCACTTTAAAGGCTGGGACCGACAAGCAAATGTCTACGAGTGCTAGTGCCCGATACCACGAGTATAACCCTTCCAAATGCCTGCGGTAGGGAATGAGAAGGGTAAAAGATGACAGCGAGCTGACTACAAGTTGACTGCAAGTTCACAACGATTGCTGTGACACATGCTACATAGGCGAGGTATTTTTCCCGAGGAATACGCGTCATCTAATTCTCCTTTGCTATTGGTTGTTGGACCAGAACAATAGCCCTTATCTTATTACTTGCTGCGTGTTTTTCTGACTAGACTTAAAAATTCAGCGGGTTCACTGGAAATTGTAAGAGAAGGGTGACAGACTGGACAAATTGGGTTGAGGGGGGACTAATTGCTGCCCTGCAGCAGTATGAGCGTGAGT
>JAHWFP010025760.1:0-42312 GCA_023313725.1 Lithobius niger
GTTCCCAAGTATCAATGTGCAGAGGAAAGATGTACTGTTCCCAAGTAAAATAAAGTGTGTGTGTAAAACAGGAAAACATCTGTGCTCAGTGCAGAGGCGTGTTTTCATGATGTATACAAGGTACAGCAGTTGGGTCTTTGGGGTTTTGCAGGAGAGAGCACACAGGAGCTGTTAAGGTTTGTTATTGTTGTATTGTGGATTTTATGTTTTGAGTGGCTGTATCGTTTTGGTAGAGTGGGCGTAAAGCGTAGGGCTATGGTCCCCAATAAAGATATTCCAGCCTCTGGCTACCCTAGCCACCAGCCTGCAAAAACAATACGGAATGGCCGGTGACTACTACAACTACCTCATGTAATAATGGGGGTATTCGTTGATTGAAAACGGCATGATTGTTGGCAATAAACTTAACTTTTATTGAATGAAACAATGCTTCAGGTATACGCAACCTTGCACTTGATACCGCGATGCGTATATCCCGCTAGGTAAAGGTTCTGTCGTTGTGGATGATTAAAATTAGAGGATTAGTGAAACTCGGTTAAATATTGAAAACGCTATTTACTTTCTGCCCGGAATCCAGTAAAAAAAAAATAAACAAAATAGCATACACTATTTACTTGGCTCAGCAGTAGAACTTACGCCTTTGGTTTCAAAGGGCGTGGGTTCAATTTCCCGCTCAGTTACTCCGACATTTGTACCCAAAAGGTAACGCAAATGGGTCTGCTTCCTTATTTGTTTGAAGGTAGTTGAAACAGGTCATTTTTCATGCAGCAAGTTTGAAGGTGGTTGAATGTGGGTAACGTAAGGCTTAGAAGAAACAGGTTGACACCACTTGATAAGCATTCGTGCAAAACGGGGCGAGGGGGTAATCGTCTAACTGGAAAATCTCATAATTGGAAGAACGTATACATTATAACAATATAACGGAAAATCGTCTAACACGAAAATCGTATAATGGAAAATCGTCTAACACGAAATTCGTATAATGGAAAATCGTCTAATATACCTGCCTCGCTCGCGCTGCCGTGCTCGTTGTGGCTATACATATAACAATAGAAACCGTAACTATATTATTGTCCAGTTAGACGTTTATCCATTATACGATATTCCGTTTCTATGATTATCCAGATTTTTTATTTTGGCAGATATTAGACAATTATCCCACTGGATGTTTTTACAGTTAGACTTTCGTCCGACGCCCCGTGCAAAACGTGTATACGAATACTTATCAGGTGGTGTCTGTCCACGTCTCTAATGTGGCGTGGTTTGTTTGGGAATCGTGGTAAGTATTGAAGACTAGTTTAGTAGCTTTAAAGGGACATAAATCCTTCCGGTATGTCGTGCGAACCGTTGCGACTAGCGATTGCAACATTTACACGGGTTAGAGTTAATGCCGCAAAATCGTCTCGCACGAAAGAAACAACAAGCAAATGAATGTGTTGGCAACATTTACATTGGGTACGTTTGAACTAATGTCGCAAAACGGAGTCACGCAGAAACGCCGACATGAATGCATGTACCTTTAAGGGAAGATAATACAGACACAACATCCTTCCTAACATCCAGCAAACGGAAAAAAACAACAAGTACGGTCAGTGCATCGCGTCATCATTAGACAGAATTTTTCCCAACTGGATAAACCGAAGCTTGTGCTGATAAAAACTGCGCTTCCTGTTAAGACATGGCGATAGCTTCGCTTTCAGCGTTCCTACAATCTTGCGCTCTGCATTTCTATCGTTACGCACAGCAATCCATCTCGACCATTTTTCAAGAAGGGGAGAGAGAGACACTTATTCCACGCGATCGACGAACCGATCCAACTCGGCTCAATACATACACAATTTTTCCCCGCCCAACACCAGAGACAACAGACTTCGAGAACAAAAAAAAAAGGATCCTCCCGCAAGTTTTGGTCACAGAAGGCAACCCACTCGGCTGGACTGAGCGACGGACATGAAATGACCTTTATCACCCGTATCGTAACGATGGCATCATGGGAGGACACGCGAGATGGGGTCGTGTCTTGGGCTGATGCAACATTCAACGGGCGTTTGGGTCTCTGACAGGAGCCACCAATAATCAAAGTGGGTCGGCGTCCGCCGAATACCAAAACCGTCCCCGGGAGGGCGATAGCAATGCATACAGAGAGGTGACCAATGCCCAGCACGACCTTATTTATTTGCCAACAGAGATGAGCAATATGGCTCCAAACTCTTTCTCCACCGCCACCTTTTTATACGGGGAGGCGAGGAGGTGGTTGGATCTGTGTGAAAGCGAGTGAATGCCACGGCTTCGAATGAGGCATTGCATCCTGGGTGTATTTTGTGTGAAATTACGAATTGTGGGTGAGGAATGCGCAGTAGTTCGTTCGGCGTTGGTTTATACGGGGTGGGGCCGACGTCTGGTTACCTCCAAACGAAATGCAGAACGTTAAAGGTAAGGTGTATATGACTGAAAATTTGTATAGCAAGTGAGGCATGGCGCATCCAATGATGATATATTAGAAATTACCTTAGTACCACGCATATTTCGCTTATTTACTGAGTGTTCCCTTGTCCAGAACATTCAGATTTATTAACCGATTTTCGTTCTTTTTTTTCTTCTTTTTTTTTCGGAAGGCTTTGTTTGACAATTCCTTACATCTTTCAAATTTATCTTGTCCGCGGCCTATCTTGAGTTCGCCGCGGAACGAACACAGATATACGATTGTACGTTTTTAGTAGCAGAGTGCCTTGTTGATATCCAAGATGGTTACAAAAACAATGGCGGCCATCGACTAAAGTCGCCCCCTCCAGGAAGACGTAGCCGCTCATAAAATACTTGCAGGACTCAAGATACGCCGTGCACACAATACAAGTAAGTGTTGTCTAAGATGTTCTGAGAAACGGAATGGTAGTGAAAAAAGGCGCAAGGTCATTTCCAATATCATCGTTGTAGCAGTGGCGGCTGACTTTCTGAAATGTTCACTCATATTCAACTTTGCTTTAATATCTTGCAATTTGTGTGGAGGAACCAGACTTTTTGTCCCAGCACGTATATGGAAGCATGGTGTTGGCACACGTATACATACGAAGACATTACAAAAAAAAAAGTTTGTCTGAGACAAAAATTAGGTGAATATTTGCGAACTCGGAATGGAATGGTCTCACGGCAAAAGACTATATATTACATTATTAACGACAGTATTACCCTTCCCTACGAGGGTTCCTTATGACACAATCTTTTAGCAAAGCATGAGCAATTTTTTTTAATTAATTAATTTGAGCCTTAAGTCACCCGAAGCAATTTAATGCTCGTGTGGCTGAACCGGCTCAATTTTGAACATTACCAGACTTTTTGGAGAAGGAATATCTGGTATAGGGAAGAGCCAAACCGGGGGTTTGAACGGGCAAACCTACGATCATCGCAGAGGCCAAAAGATTGTCCAGAATAGGGACCAGAATAGTTCCCTTAGTCGCTGAAGGAACATGGTAGCCTCTCACGTTATCCTAGCCGGCAGGTCTGGCGGTAACTTTGCCACGGCCCCCTTTCCATATTGTATAGGTAATCGTGCCGTCTGCCAAAATATGAGTTCTTGACACGTTTCAGTATGTGGGTCTGTTAGATTTCACTACTTGAGCATCAAACATTACCATTAAGCACCGATAAACTTAACGAACAGAGGTGTCTTCAAGAATAAACGCAGCGTGGCTACTGTCACTGTTCGTAAATGTTGCGTTCGATAACAGGACCAGTGGGCAGCCCCTTTGTGAAGAAGACTCTGCGAGTTTATGGGGGCGATTTGGACTCGAGAATGTTCCCATGGTGGTTTGGACGCGAAACCAGAATGGCGGCGTCTTCCGGTCCCTAAACGCCAATGACCGACCAATAGCAGCTGGACATTAGGCCGGAAGGACGCGTCAATTGGCTGCGCTGGCTGAGCATGCGTAGCGGTACGACACCCACGGGACGCTTCGAACAAAAGCACTGCCAACTAAAACCAGTAAAATAAACGTTGCTCATTCACGAAGGCCTCCAAAAACCGGAACGGAAAAAATAAATAAAAGGGAAGGGGGGAAGGAAAACAGTGGACAAAACAATAGAACGGGCCAAATCCGGGTTACTTCTGGGTTAATGGGATCGTACTTTCGCTGTATGCACACGTGAGTCATGGCTGCCATAAAAGCAGCAGCGGTGATGTGTTTTCTGATAGTGGCCTATACCGCGAATATTTAAAGCCTGAACGTGATGAGTTAAAGAGGATACAGCCTAAGAATATAAATGAAAAAGAGTTGTGAATGAAGTCATCAAGTTGAAGCTGAACTCATCAAGTTGAAGTGATATGTTGATTATTAATTTCTGGAGTGAACGAATGTGAGTTTATTATTCTATTTGCAAGGAAAAATGAGCAAAAGTGACAATTCTTCAACGACGAGAACAGTTGCTCGCATGTGAATCGGGTCACACAAACAAAAAACACGAATGTTCGAAAACAAACACACCCTGTAGAAACAAGGTTTCCAAATCAAAATTTGCTGATGTGGGCGATGTATTATGACAACACAGCGCACGGCACTTTGTCACATTTCCACTGAATCTGTAAAAAGTATCCAGGGCAATTCAAACTTGTGATTCTAAGTACTTCCACGCACGCTTCGACACACACAATAACGCACTTGTTACCGGCAGCAAGCTCCTTTACGCTTTCCTCTGAAAACCCAGCTATAACCTGCTTACGATACGCAGCCTCGAGGGGTCCGACAAGCGTGTAAATCATGACACCGAATGATGTACGGGGAGTAAATCATTGGTAAATCAATAAATCAGTAAATCACTTTAAATCAATACATCAGAAGCAAATCAATAAATCAGAAGCAAATCAGTAAATCAGAAGAAAATCAGTAAATCACAGATAAATCAGTAAATCAAGGGTAAAATCACTCGTAAATCAGGAAATCAAGGGTAAATCGTGTAAATCAGTAAATCAGGAAATCAATGTAATTCCATATATGTGAAGAAAATCAGTAAATCACAGATAAATCAGTAAATCACAGATAAATCAGTAAATCAAGGGTAAAATCACTCGTAAATCAGGAAATCAACGGTAAATCGTGTAAATCAGTAAATCAGGAAATCAATATAATTCCATATATGTGAAGAAAATCAGTAAATCACTGGTAAATCAGTAAATCAAAAATCAATAAATCATAACCAAATCAGTAAATCAATGGTAAATCAGTAAATCAAGGGTAAATCAAGAGTAAATCATCCTAAATCAAGAAATCATTGTAAATCAGTAAATCACTCGAAAATCACTATAAATCAAAGATAAATCAGTAAATCAAAGGTAAATCAGTAAATCAAGGGTAAATCAATAAATCAAAGTATGCCAGTAAATCAACGGTAAATCAGTAAATCGGTAAATCAAGCACACTAGTCAAGCCTTTGTCGGACCCCTCGCACAGCCTTCTATTTATTGCTATCGTAATTCCTTCCATATTATCCGTCGAGATTCAAACTTGTGCATTTCTCTATCGTATCCTTAGAGCTGGCTTTAATCGATTCCAACTGTAAGAGGTACTCGGTAATCCATCCTAACCCTTAATTTAGTATCGTGTTATACAGGATACATACTATATACAAACACGGAAAAAACTAAGTCCCGACGTGCATCGCCAGTTTTGTGTAGGGTCCGGGGATCCTGAGCAAAGCGGGCAACAACAGCCAAGCGGTTAGCCTTCTCGTCTCCTAACCAACAGAACGGCGGTTCGAATCGTCTGACTGTTATTGTGTCAGTGTTGCCCGCTTTGCTCAGGGTCCTCGGAAACTCTTCCCAAAGCTGGCGATGCATGTTGGGACTTAGTTTTTTTTCCGTGTTTGTAGCATGTGTCCTGTATAACACGATGCCAAATTAGGAGTTAATTAGTTCAACGTAAAAGGTATGAGAAGACTGCTGAACCCTGCAAAGACATCCGTATTGAAATAAAAATTCTCTAAATTCCAATCGTGTTATCCTTCATCATCATTGCTGAAAAGTAACTCCCAAAACTTCATAGGCTGAAACCTTATGTTGCTATTTTCTGCTCTACTCTTTAATCTAACTCGTCCACGTACCACTCTTTAAATAGCAATATTCATGGTTTTTTTTGTTTTAAGATCAAGTGCACATTTCCAGGCTACTTCACAGAGTATGTGATTATCCCGTCCATCGTGAATTCGTCCAACTCTGGTTTTAGTTTTTGCACCAAAGCCTGTGGTTGTATGTATTGAGATGTCCCTAATTGAACATCGCCATTTTGGGGGTGACAGCAAGCATCCTAAACGTATACTTGTACCATTAGGAGCAGTAGCCTTTACCACATCTAAGAGGAAGACTGGCTGATTTCTGCTTACGGTTGGGGTGTAGTTATTTTGCATAAGAATCTAGACGTTTCGATACCTGGAATCAGGACACTGAAAACGCTGTTACCAGGACAACGTTTTGCCATAAATCAGCAGACTCAAGCACTGGATCCTCACTTCTTCTAAACCATGCGCAATGGCTGTTTGCCGTGACGTCACCATGAGTTAGCCAATGACGAACGAGAACAACGGCTGTTTGGCCGTCTGATTGGACTAGCCCAGTCACGTGATATGCACGTCACAGCAAACAGCCATGGCGTGTGGTATAGCCGATGGCGACGATGGGCGTCGAACCTCTTTGATTATTAATTCTGAATTAATTCTTGTTGAACTATTGTAAAATATCAGCTTAAATGTTTCTGTTTAAAGTCTTGTCAACGTTTCGTGAATTTACGTCATTTTAAGAGTGTGTTTGTTGAGGCCGCTAAAAATTAATTAAGTGGTTCTCAGGAGTGGTACTAAAAAAAATTAAGGCGAGCGGGCGGTGTTTTTTTTTTTTACGTTTTATTCGTGATTTTTCAAATGCGGGCGATGGCATTTTTTTTTTTTTACCAAGCAAAACAAAATCAGTAGCTTACCTTTTGTTGTGGAGTACAATATCTGTGTTTTAATTCCAGGATGCGCGTGTAAAAGTTGCACATTTCATAAAAGTCATTCTTCAGATCCAAGTTTTAAGTTGTGGCTTGCCTCTGAACGATCCTTAGATTTGTTTGGAGGCGATCATGTGACTGGAGCAAAGGGCTGATGTGGTCATCGGCTCCAGGAAATGTTTGGTGAAAGTGCTGATGCGTGATCGGAATTTATTTTTATTTTTAGACAACATCATAAAAAAAAGTTTCATGCACTGAGAAAAAACAGATGCGTGCGCTCCCGAGAACCACCTAATTAACTTTTAGCGGCCTTATTGAGAGCCCAAAGCCTGTGGCCGTCATCGGTAACACTACGACGAAACAAGGCTTGAACATTGCGGCCTGACAATCAATCTTAAAGATGACTATCATCGCAGCGGTCGGACCATTAGTGTGGTCCTTAACACACAGGCTAAATATTACAACCCGACCATTCTTCCTTGTGCGGTACATGTTCAACCAATGCAACTAACATGAACTGCATTACAGGGAGGGGAGGCTAATCGATTTCTGATCAATTTCACTTATCGGTTGTAGTTCGATTAGTAAACTACGACTTCGATCGTTGGTCATAAAATATTCATATTCTCCTTGTACCTCGCAATATTTCGCATCCAAATTTCTAATACTTTATGGTCAAATACCCCGACGTGCATCATAAAGAATTCATTGAGTTCCATGTGCAATTTCCTCAATTGCAGGGTACGTACCACTCGTTAGGACCGCAACAATTTCCACAACATGTGATAAACTAAAGGTGATACTTCATTTCAAACTGACATTACAGTTGCTTGGCGTTTCCACAATAAATTGCAGACAAATTGGCATTTACATGCTTGCGTAACACATTGTAAGCACGTTTCCATTGTTTAAAGGTAAATTGACTCTAAAATCTGCGGCCTTGCAGTGCTGGAAGAACCGGTTCTCATCAGATCACCAAAGTTAAGCAGCACTGGCCCCGATTGGTACTTGGGTGGGTGACCTCCTGGGAATCCATTTCGGGTGTTGAAGACATATTGGGACGTCGGGGCAGTTTACCGGATGCGGTTAACGCTCGCTAAAAAAAAATCCTTTTTTTGACTCTAAAATCACGACTGCAGATATTTAAGTTAGCTGGCATGCTACAACCAGAAAATTATTTCAACCAAGGATGGCTGACTACACATGTTAACATGATGGTTACTTTATTTATTTATATGTACGACATTACATAGCAGAAAAAAAGGTGCAGTGCAAAACGCGATTGAAAACACATAAAAAAACAACAAAATAACAACAAAAATGATAAAAGCATACATTCGATGAAACAGTACACACTTATTCGGAATAGTTATTTTATCAATATGTACAGTACACATGTACAGTACAGTATCAGTATACAGTACACAGGGTGATCCAAAAGTTTCTTGCACTCCACCAAAACCCCCTACAGCATTGGTATTACACATATGACTCATAGAACTTTGTTTTGCCCCTAAAATGTGGGGTACTCCATGAGCTTGCGTTGGGGAGCCCTAGCCCCCTCAACCCCTAGAAAAAAAACTTAACTTTGTTCCTGTGAGAAATAGACGTTTGGTCCCAATTGGGAAAATACGCGCGTGGCCCAGCCAACGTGATCGCCGAAAACGGCATGCTGATTGGATAAACGGGATGTGTTTTATTACAATGTAGCTCCCATGCCCAAATGAAGGCTTCCCTGCACGGGACACGAAATTGTCCAGTGCGCCAACCAAAGGTTCACCAGCAATGAGATTACACAACTGACACATAGGGACAAGGTTGGTCCCTAATAAGGGGGGTGGGAGGCTATACATGAGCTTGCATTGGAACGCCCTGCCCCCCGCAACCCTTCCAGATACCAAGTTTATTTCTGTCCCTTAAATTAAACATGACTAATGCGCTTTGGGTTGGGCAGATGATTCCTGACATCTATAAATTAAGAGAGCAGACGCTTTTCTCTGGTAACAGGCGAATATCCTCCTGGTGAAAAGCCCCCCGAAAAATATCTGCCCATCAATTGCCCCCCGGAAAATATCCCACATTCTAAAGAAAAGTACGAAACAGAAAAAAAACACAGAACAAAAAAGCCGCAACTAGCCATAACTTGCCGGAAACTCACTGCCAGAAATTACTAAGAATGAAACCGTTTTAACATCAATAACTCCCTGGAAAAAAACCTCCCCCAACTAATCAAAAGAGACAAAGTGATTTGAAAAAACATTACGAACACATAAGTAAAAAAAACATTGGAAAAAAGATCTGCCTGATTCCCTGAACTCTGGGATTGAACTGATATTCACAAAAGACAAGGAATTTATATGTGAGCAGGTTAGGCTCTGGCTAGCAAGCCCTTACATTGTCACGGTAAATGCAACGTTATTTAGTTTTCAGCTACGAATTGTGGTTTGCTCACAATAAAAACACTAAAAGTTTAAAAAGAGAGGAGCTGCCACAATTTGCACGCTGCAGAGCTCCGATATAAATTCCGGGGCTTATTGATGCTAAAATAGTTTCATTCTTATTATTTAATGACAATGTGTTTTCGGCAGTTACGTGAGTTGGAAGCTTGAGGACGATCATCGTTCCTGCACCTAACCTAAAGGTTTATTTATTTTTGCTCTGTATTTATACATTTTTCTATGGGAGATATTTCCCGGGAGAAAATTGCTGGGAGGTGTTATCTGGGGGGGCTTTTTACCAGGAAGATTTTCGCATGCTACGAGGTGATAGTGCCTGACCTCTTTACTTTATAGGATGTGTCAGGAATCAACCTCCAGACCCAGGGAGAGTCAGTCATGTTTATTTTAAGGAACGGAAATAAACTTGGTATCTGGTGGGTGGGGGTGAGGTTGAGAGGGCAGGGCGCCCCGTTGCAAGCTCATGCATTGCCCCACCATTTCTTAGGGATTAACCTTGTTCTTATGTGTTAGTTGTGTAATCTCAGTGCTGTTGAACCTTTGGTGGGTGCACCGGACAATTTCCTTCCCCTTGCAGGGAAGTCCTCATGTGGTCATGGGAGCTACGTTGAAGATGTAATAAAACACATCCAGTTAATCCAATTGGCGTGCCGTTTCCGGAGATCACGTTGGCAGGGCCATGAGCATATTTCCCCCCTCGGAACCAAAGGTCTATTTCTCGCGCGAACAAGGTTAATTTTTTTTTTATCTGGGGGTTGAAGGGGGCAAGGTGACTGAACACAATCTCATGGGGTGGCCCCATCTTAGGGACAAAACAAAGTCCTATGAGTAAGGTGTGTAATCCCAATGTAGAAGGGCTTTTGGTGGGGTGCAAGGGACTGTTGGGTCACAAGAAATACAACAAAACTAAATTAGTTCGGAATTGGACGATATAACAGTTTACAAGGTAACATTTTTTATTTTGTGATATTTTGTGTAACAAACTCAACTCTGCAACAATTTAAATAAACTAATGCGTATTTAAAAAATGCATATTATACAATACTTTACAATATTTTTTGAAGAAATAAGTTAATGAACAATAGTGCACTGACTGCATTTACACCATAATGTACTTTGTTGACACATGGCTTTATCACAGTTAAAAAAAACAGCTCTTGGGTAAGGTCATCCCACTTAATAATAAAAAGTAAAACAAAACAAACAAAAAAGTGTAAAGAAAAAAAGTATGCAAGAAGGCCAGTGTAATGTTTGAGGACAGTGATCAATGGGCATTTAAAACTGTAACTTTTATAAATAAATTGTGTGCGTATCTTCATTCTACGTATCAACCAAACAAAGTCCAGGAAATTTACCCAGGGCCAACCTCGCAGCTGCCAAATTGACCATTCAAACCTAACAATAGCCCGAAATCCATCATTTCATTTATGTCATTCCATTTAAGGCCCTTAGTCAAGACAAGAGTAAACCCCACTAGTTAAGCATGCTTGAGCTGATTATCGCTCTAATTTATAATTAAAATATCGCTTAAAATGAACCACTACTATTTGTCTTACACCACCTGCTAAGTTTTAATTTGGAATTCACCCAACCCGAAGCTTGACCATCTGTTATTTAGCTTAGCTAGACCAAAATCTTAGCTAATCCCCCCCGCCCCTCCGAAAAAGAATAAACATCTCCAATATTTGTTTTGTATTCACGTTTATCGGTAACAGTCAGATCTACCGATGTGATGCCTGCCGCAGACAACCCTCCACCATTACCAATTAATTTCCGCTCCAATTCATCCATCTCCAACTCCCATCACACACAATAGTCGACAATCGCGCCACCTTTTAAAAGGAATAAAAAAATAGGAAAAAACAAAGCCGAAACGATTGAGTTGCAAATGAAGAAACTTAAGACCAAAAGAGTTGGAGGTGATTTGATTTTGATCTTGGGGTATTGTGGCGCCAAGCGCGTGCCGCCTAAGGGCACAGGCAGATGCCTACGAAAATGAAGATGTTCCCTATAACAAGGTCCAATCGTGTCGCGTTTCTTTATGGAGAGGGTCGGTTCGAATTTCGGCAGCATGGCCCCTCACCATGCCTGCTTCTCGGTCTCTAATCTAATTGAAACAAATAGAGTCAATCTTATTCGTTGAGGGAGACTGAGGGAGGGAGGTAGATGGATTCTCTCTCTCCTCTTTTTGCTGTGATGTTTTGATATTTGCACAGCGAAGATCCGGTTCGCGTGATGTTGAAGTTGCTTGACGAATGTGCGGTTTGGTGTTTGGTGTTTACAGACGCCTATTTACAGACCCCTTGTTGGAGCATCCAAGGTCACTTCGCAAACTAATAACTTGGCCGCTCAGGACAGTGAAAGCCGGTTGCTGCCACCAGTAAATATGGAAAACCACTGTTAAAAATAGAAGTTGAATAACTTGAACCATAGCTTTTTTTTTCTTTTCAATTAATTTCGTTGAGCTTTAAGTTAGCCGAAGTTGCTTGTGTGGGTGAACAAGCTCAATTTTGAACATTACCAGACTTTTTGAGAAGAAGAAATATCTGGTAAAGGGAAGAGCCAACCCAGGAATTTGAACCGGGAAACCTCCGATCATCGAAGGGGCCGAAAGATTGTCCAGAATTGCCCAGAATAGTTCCCATATCCACTGAGGAGCATGGTAGCCTGTCACGCTACCCTGGCCGAAATTTACCAAGGTCCCTTTCCCAGGGGTTCGACCTGATCCGCAAACCTCCAGCAAACAGGCTGAGCTCTCTCACCACTCAGCCACAATGACCACCAACATTCTTGCGTTTAATATTCGTTTAACATGAGGATTGTACAGTTGTACAAGTAAAAGTAGTTCTCTGTTGAAAAAACAGCATAAACTTAGATCAGGCCCGTTGGCAGACTCCTCGAACTGCAGTGATAGCAGGGAAGGAATGGGGAGGGGGGGAAATTGAGGGGCCGGGGGTAAAATGGAACAGCATTGTCACGCAGAACGTATACCCACGAATCGGGTACAAGAAAAATAGATAAAAAAAACATAGGAGAATTTGACGAATAATGCACACTTATTAAGCACTACACGAAAAATTCCAATGAATTTGTGGTATTTGCGGAATGCTGTATTCTGAATTTTTGAAAATTCTGCATTGCGGGGTGGACATTTTTTTCCTGGCTTCTTCGAATACATCAGGTTTGCACCCTTGAAAAGAAAGAAAAATCGCATCCGAAGTTTTCACCCAAGTTCATTTCAGTAGAAATTATTTAAAACTAAAATGTCAACTCGCAAGGATTTCCAGAATCAAGCTAACTCCGAGTTTGTGAAGATTTCAAACTTTACACTTACGTCATTGCGTTTTTCTTCTGGGAGGGGATTAACATCCCACCAGACATTATCCAAACCGTAAACATTGAATAAAACATAACCGAACGTACATCCGCACGGTACATCTAAAAGCGAACCGACTGAGAATGGCAGCCCCGTTAGCCGGCCCACACACACAACTCCGTGCTCAGGGGGACATACATGGGTTCGGCCATCTAGGTAGAGGAGTAAAACGATCATTTTCTGCTGAACTTGCCTTACTTACTTGGCAAACAGAGACAGGAAAAGCATCAGCGCGGCCCGCGAGGAAAGTTGGCCAAATGCTTATTGGTGGACCGCTCGTCTCCACACACACTGTACAAGCAGATCTGAAGGAGTGGTTGCGAGTGGATTACGTCCTCTAGGTGAAATTGGCTAAACTTTAATTTTGGTTGATCATCTGGCACTTGTATGCTAGGTGATCACCTAAGTTTCATCCAGCACGATGTACAGAGTTTTACTGAATGATGAGTCGTGAATTTTGTTGATACGATTAGGAGACGAAGAGCCATTGAGTGGACAAGAAACAGATAACCTTACCAAATACTGTTAAGGTCATTCCGTTTTTAACTTTTTGAATACACAACTCGCACCATCTGAACAAATTAGATACTTGTAGGATCCCGTTACCAATCTAGGGAAAAAAAAAAAAAAAAAAAAACCCAAAAAAACTCAGATGCAAACCTATTTACATTGCCTTTTGTACTTAAATGTCAGCTGCCGGAGCAGGAATTGAACCCTCGACCTTTGAAACCAAAGGCCGAAGTCCTTCCACTCAGACATACTGACACGGCACACCGACTCAACACTTAGGTTCACGAGAAAACATCGCACGCCAATCTGGGTTCACAAATAATATTTTTCATGTGACGTAGCTCGTATAGTTCTAGTCCAACTTTTGGTCTCGCTTTTGCATTGGTAATGAATGTTGTTCCCTACAAGTTCCTAATTCATTCCGATGATGTGCGATGCGCACTTGAGAATTATATTTGTGAAGTATGCATCAATTATACATGTGAAAATGTACGGATAAGGTTTCAAGCAAAACTCCCGGTACCGACAGTTCACCAACACAAAACGTAGCTGATTTGTGAATAATTAAAGGTTTAACTCGAGTATGCTGATTTTCTTGGACACGTGACCTCCAATCAGGAAATAGCACGTCCTGTTTGTAACGAATTTGCTGACCAAGGAATAATTTACCAGGAGTGCCATCGACAATATGCCAGGTGTAGCGCAAGCCGGCATGAAGGAATTGGTGTTGCAATATTTCCAGTGAATTTTCAATAACACAGTCGCGCTTGTAGGCTCCTTAAAAATTACTCACGGTAATTCCAGCTTGGCCATTACTTTTGGGAAAATACAGGGCAGATTTAATGTGACAGATTTCACAATTTTTCTGGCACTCTTCAAATTCTTGGGAAGTAAATTGTGGGCCGTTGTCAGACACTAGTATTCCTACAAAACCCAAGCATAGCAAATAATTCTCTAAACTTGGATATTGTTTCAACTCATGTTTTAGCTGTTGCTGTTTTCTTCCTAGAAATGACAAACGAACGTCTAGCGTTAATAATAATTAGATACATTTTTGCTTAGCTTACAAAATAAAAAATATCCAGATCGTGCCTATTTAAAACTTCCAAAATACAGTTTAATAAATAATGTTAGTTTAACAAGATTAATAAAACATACAGGTCTCCTCTTGAAACAGTTTCAGAACACTCTGGACATTCAGAGTGCGCTCAACGGTCCCCTTATTACCTGTTCGCAGAATTTATGGTTAATCTGTAAGATTTAGAATCGTTGTTACCAGCTTCCTGAGAACTAGTTTGCTGACAGATTCACAAACACTTTAACTGTATTTATGGTTGTGGCTTTTATGTTGACCTGATTTAACTTTTGAGCGGTTTCCGAAAGGTTTGCTTCTTCGTCACCTAAATATTTCTCAGGTATAATCCCTTTATTTATGCTGAGGGTGGATATATCCCCTTTTATTACAGGCTTGGCAGTCTCATCTAAAATTTTCATTGCTAGATTCTGAATTTAATTTAAAGTCATTTTGAAGTACTAGCTTCAGATTTAAATCCAGCTACATTTTTATCAATGTTCTCACGAACAAGAGCTTTTTCAAAGGAAAGAACGGTTATGGGGGGGGGGATTGAGGCTTAATGGGGGGAACGGTTATGGCCAACATCTCCTTATAGAATAATATCAGAATTGATACCAGCCACCAGATGATCCCACAGCGGATTGGGTAACCAGTTCGAGTCCGGGGCACAACACTTTGAAGAAACGTAAGTGCATAAGGTAGTCTTTACTGTATGTACTACATTATTTCTAGTGTACGATTTTTGCTGTTTGGCTTGGTTCCCTCTTTCCATACAGGGCGATTCAGAAAGGATGGACCAGTGCCCACCGTTTCTCCCCCATGTGCACGAGCGAAATGACATTACGTGGATGTGTAGTATGGTGAGGGGTCCCTCTGCACATGTGATCATGGCTGACCTTGCACCATCCGTTCAAGGTCATCACGACACTAACTTCTACACCGTACGCTACCAGTGTAAATTGGAAAGGTGTAGAGCACCGTGAGCCAACGCTAAAGCAAAAAAACAGAATGAAAATCGGACCATTAGGGTAGGAATTAGCCTTCAAACAATTTAATCCTAATAGCTTCACTGCATGTCTTCAGGATGTCTAGCAGAGAAAGCGCCGTACCAATACCGGATACAGAAAGAGGTTTTCTTACCCAGGCAGAAACGTGTGATGCGTTTTCCACAAATTTGGAAAGTGGTTTCTTGAAGCATGCATACGTTCAGTTACACATGGGGGAAGGGGAGGACGGGGTTGGAAAGGTTTACTGCATTTGAGGAAGGAAGTGAACATGCAACACTCATTTGGACAAATACTCTCCCTTCTCCAATACATGCTTGACATGGCTGATATTAAAATGAATCATCTTAACTAATTCCCTTTGCTTTAAATAAAAAACATTGCCTAAAACCATTAATCTGTCTTGCCCCTCCCCTCCCAACTCAAGTATACATTTACAGATTCCCCCCCTCCCCTCGCAAATGCATGCATGAACGTATGCGTGCTTCAGGAAACCGCTTTCCAATTTTGTGGAAAACGCACCACACGTTTTTGCCTAGGTAAGAAAACCTCTTTCTGACAGTAGCCCGTATTGGTACGGTGCTTTCTCTGCTAGATATCCTGAAGACATGCAGTGAAGCTATTAAGACTAAATTGTTTGAAGATAACTCCTACCCTAATGGTCCAATTTCCATTCTGTTTTTTTGCTTTAGCATTGGCCCACGGTTCACTACACCTTTCCAATTTACACTGGTAGCGTAGGAAGTACGGTGTAGACAGTTAGTGTCGTGATGACCTTGAACGGATGGTGCAAGGTCATCCATGATCTCATGTGCAGATGGCCCCTCACCACACTACACATCTACATAATGTCATTTCGATCGTGCACATGGGGGAGAAACGGTGGGCAGTGGTCCATCCTTTCTGAATCACCCTGTATAATTTGCAGCAATTTGCGTATATTTATTTAGTGAGTCAAACTATACATATTTATTACTTCGAAAAATTGCTTCACCTGTCTGGCTTAATTTGGATCATTTTGGCGCCATGACAACTTGGACCATGGTGACATCTCGCGAAAGGTTGATTTCACACTTAATAATCACCACGTTTTCCATGTGCCATCTTCTTGAATCCAAGATTGGCCCACACTACAATTAACTCAGAACCGGCTTGAGTATTCTCACTTCCTCTTTCGCTTCTTTCGTTCTCCCACATCACAAGCTTATCACCATCGATTTTATTTTAGGAGCCATTAGCGCCCTTCGCAGCGTGGCTCAGCATCTATTAAATCATTTCACACGTAATAAATAAGGCATGCAGCGCCATACCGAGCCGTACCGAAGCGCGCCGGCCATCTTTTGAAATGTGGTCAAGCTGGTGCAGGAAACTGCGGAACAGTTCGGCAAGGCATCCTTTAATTATTACGTGCGAAATCAATTACACGGTTTGTTCGACACGGCTTTATTAATTACGCCTGAAATCACTAAAATGCAAACTCTTGTGAAGAAAACAACCACATGCACCATTCCGTACGATCTCAACAAACTAATGTCGTAGCCCCGAGGTGAGGAAAAACTTTCCAGATATAAATTCATGCTCCTAAAAACTGTCCAGATATAGTAGTAAATCCATGCTCGCAAAAAATGTCCAATATAGTATTAAATCCATGCTCCTAAAACTGTCCAGACATAGAATTAAATCCATGCTCTTAAAAACCGTCCAGACATAGAATTAAATCCATGCTCCTAAAAACTGTCCTGATATAGTATTAAATCCATTCTCCTGAAACACTGTCGAGATACGAGTAGCAAACAGTCTGCATTAAAGACTGGCCTCGTGAGGATACAAGATACACTAATCTGAGAAAGAAAGAAAGAAAAGACAATTGCCTCCAACTGGGACTCGAACCCAGGACTTCCCTCTGACTCGGCCGGGCACTCGAATCACCGTGCTAAAAGGGGGGGGGGGGGAGATACTGCTTACAGGCTCCAGCCGAACTAAGTAGCTGTTCAGTCTTTCTCAGTGGTGGCCTTGAGGTCATAAAAATACGTATGGAGGGAAAGCATTAGAGCTTCTCTTAATGCAGGATATTTGCTTCGTTTAACCTTTACATTGGATTTATTCTTTATTTATTATCCAACCACAATATTAAATCCGTGCTCCGAAAAAACTTCCCAGACACAGTAGTAATACATCCATGCTCCTAAAAATTGTCCAGATACAGCATTAAATCCATGCTCCTAAAAACTGTCCATATATAGTAATAAATCCATGCTCCTAAAATTTTTCAGATACAGTCATAAATCCATACTCCTAAAAATTATCCAAATACAGTTAAATCCATGCTCCTGAAAAACTTTCCAGATAACAGTATTAAATCCACGCTCTGAAAAAAACTGTCCAAATACAGTATTAAATCCATACTCGTAAAACCTGTCCAGATACAGTAATAACTCAACGCTCCTAACAGACTGTCCAGATACAGTATTAAAAACCAAACTCCAAAAAACTATCCAAATACAATTTAAATTCATTTTCCTAAAAAAAAAACTGACAGATAACATGGCAGCATATTCGCAGCAGAGAGCATTATAGGGTGCTATCTATTACCTTAAATTTACGAAATTCGTATAAAGATAATCAAAAACTTTAAAGCATCAACAGACCAATGCCAAACGGTTTACAAGAAAATTGTGTTCTTAAAGTTCTTTAAAGATATTCCAAGAACAAAGAAAACCTGCCACAATCTTTCACACACAAAATAAAGAAAGAAATCACAAGGTAAAGGGTAAACGAAGCAAGCAGTCTGCATTAAAGACTGGCCTTGTGAGGATACACAAAGGACAACTGCCTCGACTACACACGTTCATAAACACGTTCTGTTCGAATAGACAAGACCTGTGCTAACCATCGGGTAGTAGGGTCTAATGCCTACCAGCCTCTCATTGACAAAATTTTACACCTTAGACCCTGACTGTCAAAACTTGCGTCCGTGCTCCGACTAGGTTTTGACTTTTAGACCCTTACTCTTAACATTTAACGTTCCGTTTTAGTCTTCTGTACAGCCGTACTGGCTGAGAAGACTATTGCAACGACTTTGTCCGTCCGTCCGTCCGTCGCTTTTTTCAACTTCGCAACGGTACCAGAAATTGACGACCACTGTTTACAGCGTTCGATTCAGTGTCAAAAGTTAGTTAAATAATATGGCAAATTAAAACATCGTTGCCTCCTTATAGCTAATAGACTTCTTCAACGTAACTAAATTAAATAATAACATTACATCGTCGAATTGAAATCCTAAAGATTTGTGTTAACGCAGCCGTAAAAACAAAAACATTTTAGCTTCGTTTAAAAGAGTCTTGTCGCATTGTTGCATGAATGAATAGACTTACGATTGAACCAAATTCTCCATTTGGCCTATCTGTTACTTACGAAACTAAAACTGCTGTTAACAAAATTAGGCCTAAAAAATGAAAATTTGGTCTAAAATCACGTTACCATGGCAACGTCAATAGTTGCTACGAGTCGCTGATGCAGCGTTTCTCCTGTCCCTTCCCTACTACCACTGATCTATATATAGGCTACGTTGCGCATTAAGTTGTAACCCTGTAACTGTGTGCGTGGAGGCATACCGTGTTGCAAAAATGAATAGGTTTACTGTATACAATCCAAATCTCCGTTAGTTGCTAGTTACAAAATTAAAGTTGTAAATTAGGCCAAAACGCTGACAATTATGCCTAAAACGTAAAATTAGCTTAAAAGCTAACACATTTGTAACGGTCAATTCTGATGGTTACTGTTTTTAGATTATATAATAGAGGTAGCTGTTGCAATGCGTGATAGAGAAGTGTGCCTCATTATCGGTAGTGGCATAACTGCACAGAAGACCGGATGCGACTAGGTAGTCGCTGTAGCCTTTTGTTTGTTTATTAAATTAAATCTATGCTCCTGAAAAACTGTCAAGATACAGTATTAAATTCGTGTTCCTAAAAAATCTCCAGGTGCAGTATTAAGTCTATATGTATATGTTCCGAAAAAAAATGTCGGAACGCAGTATTAAATCCATGGTCCTACCCAACCTTTCATGTCACGGGTAATCGTCAGTAGTGTTATCAGTCCTATTCAAACTTTCACGTGTCTGATCTAGTGGATTCCAGATATTGGAATCAGTTTATAAATAACCTGCGTGCGTCGCTCTGGATTTTGGATGTGCGTGTCAGCCAAATTTTCGCTCGAGTCGCCAAAAAGATTCGCGTGTGAAAGAGAGGCAAGACACTGCCGTCAATTATGTGACGTTCCCTCGTGACGGCGACGCGCAACAGGAGCTGAAATCAGAGCCCAACGCACTGGAGTCGAACCAGTAACTCCTCATGCACTGGCGGTTTTTTTTCCGTTACTGTCTGCAGCCTTCACCTCCATCCACCCCCCCCTTCCCCCTTTTTTTTTTTTATTTATCTTCTCTGTTCACCGTCCTACACACCACCCTGAATATCGAACGATCAGCCCGTGGCACGCGCTTGCGCACCAGCGGATACCGGTTCGTACACTCGGGAACTAACCTCAAAATGCGCAAAAAAACTAAAACTTGAATAAACAAAACAGGGCGAAATGAGGAAAAACAAGCGGCTACAGTTCGCAACCGGTCTTCTGTACAATTCCGCCACTATCAATGGTGAAGCGCACACCTCTATCACGCATTGCAGTAGCTATCTGTATTATACAGAGATGCAACGTAACGAAGCAACGTGGTCTACATAGATCAGTGGTAGTAGGGAATTGACGGGAGAGACGCTGTTGATGAAGCCAAGCAGCGTCTCGTAGCAACTTGACGTTGCCGTGGTAACGTGAATTTAGGCCTAATTTTCATTTGTTAGACCTAATTTTTTTTAACTGCAGTTTTAATTTTTGTTAAGTAGCAGATAGTCCTAACGGAGAATTTGGTTCGACGGTAAGCCTATTCATTCATGCAACAATGCGACGAGACTATTTTAAACGAAGCTGAAATCCTTTTGTTTTTACGGCTGCGTATTATCCTTATGATTTCAATTCGACGATCAAATGTTATTATTTAATTTTGTTACGCCAAAGAAGTCTATTAACTATAAGGAAATAACGATGAGTTAATTTGCCATGTTATTGAACTAACTTTTGACACTGAATCTGACGTTGTAAACCGTGGTCGTCTCTATCTGGTACCGTTGCGAAGTTAAAAAAAAAAGCGACAGACGGACGGACGGACAAAGTCGTTGCAATATAGTCTTCTCAGCCAAGACCGCTGTACAGAAGACTAAAAATAGATGCAATTTTGGTTTGCTGCAAGCACAATAATTGAGGTCAAGATGTCCGAAGTAACACGGAAGGCGACGGTAGGGTTTTAAAACTGAAAAATTCGTATGAGGAGGGTGGGTGGCAGTGTCTTACATCTAGGATAGCCAGAACCCCTAGGTATAATCGGCCACACTGACAGACAGTAACTAATACACAAAGAATAAACCTGTCCAGCAATGAATAAAACGCGCAAAAGAATTGCGTCTCGTCACACATTGGTAAAAACTACGTAAACGGCGCACTTTTCTTAAAATATAAGGTGATTCCAACGATTCTTTTGGCCCGATCACTCGTTTATTAAAAAGAAAACTTATAAAAATATATAAACAGACCATTACCTTTCTAAAGTAGAGTGACATGCAAAAAAAAATGTTTGGTTTACGGACGAGGTTGCAAATTCAAGCACGAGGCAACAAGGCATTTTATTTTATTTTTATTCGCGACTGAATACTCGAATGAATTTGAATTTTGTGTTTCTGTTTGTCTTTGAGATTGACTGTCTGGGAAACGACAGACTTCGCAATTTTGTTTCTGATTTGATTGAAGTTCTAAGACAAAGGAGCTTGCGTGCATGAAATTCACAAGATCGAAGATGAAACACCTACGTCACTTTTTTTTGGGGGGGGAAGGGGGGGGGAGGAGCGAAATTCGAAGTATAGCACGAGGCCGAAATCATACAATACCGATTTCGCATTGGTAAATTCAAGTTGCCCTGGCCGTGCCAAGGAGGGCTGGGCCCCGTTTTATTAACCAATGCAAAATCGGGCCGGCCTATAGACCTGGCCGGTATTTCGAGAGCTGGCCTGGCTCACACCAATGAGCCTGAGGGGCATGGCCAAGACAGCTTTATATACCAAAGCGAAATCAAATTAGAGACGGAGCCGGCCAGCGCCACTTAAATCAGAATGTTTTATGAATGGTGCTGCAGTGTAGCGGCAGAAAGTGGAACGTGTCAAGTACCACAAACCGACACGTGGCGATGCTGTAAATCGTGATCAGCGAGCCGTGGAATTAACCAACGCGAAAGCGGGCCGGCCTGGCCAACACTGGCCGGCCCACCCCAGTCCGGTCTGGCCGCTTGAATTTACCAATGCGAAATCGGTATAAGTGAAGCACAGGGCTGAAATAATATATGTTTCTGCCCTGTGGCTATAGAAATAACTGGAAGTATTCCAGCATTTCTTCCTAGGCTGACTAACTATAATTCAGAACTCAATTTTTAAGCCTATTTTAAGTTTACTGACCATGTTTCTCTGACATGTTAAGCCCAAAACATGAAGCGTGTATGTAGTCAGCTTAAAGAAAATATTTTCCAAATGTGTTAGCCATGTCATCTAGTTTTAATATATTTCTTTTAATTTTTGCCAAATAATTTCCTAGTGGCTTAACATTTGCACCATTGAAAATGCCGTTTCGAGCTGGTTAAATTGGTATATTGGAATGTAAAATTGGTCAAAGAGTGGCGAAAATATGAATTGTAGCTGTTGGATCAAGATTCGGATAAAATTTTTTTACCTGCGACAATTGACCAAAAATAGCAATAAAAATGCAACAAAACAAATACAAAAGAAGTGATATAAGAAACAATACCCACAAAGGTGAAAGATATCAGAATAAAAATGACTGGCCAAGTTTCAGCCAATCAAAATAGTCATATCAGAACAAAAACAGCTGCCTCCAAGTTGTTACATGGTGTATCAACCCTAACCGAAAAGCGTTCCCCTTACAACGAAGTGATAATTTATCACTTCGTTGTAAGGGGAACGCTTTTCGGTTATTTTTATTTCGGTTATTACTGATAATATCACCCCCCCCCCCCAACGAACTCACGCCAAGTTCGACTATTACGTGAGATGTTAAATGAAAAACTTGACCATTGCTACGTATTGTAGCAATGGACAGGTTTTTCATTAAACCTTTGATCTAACACTCAGTGGGATTAACTTGGTGGTTGTTCTTTGCGGGGGTGATATCACTACTTTCTAAGGGGAACACTTTGGTTAGGGTTGATACACCATGTAACAACTTGGCGGTAGCTACTTTTTTGTTATGATATCGTAACTTTAACTGGCTGAAACTTGGCGGGTTGGTTCACCCTTGTGGATTTTGTTTCTGATATAAAAACACACTAATACAAAAGACGTTTACGCAAGTGATCAATTTTTAGCTTCTCCTTTGTAAACGATCCCCAGCAGGGCTCCTCTTCAATTTTTACCGTTGACTGAAAAATAATTTTGTTTTGGAATCCCCAACACCATAGGCTGGGTGTGAAAAATGTGCCTGCAGGAATCATTATCGTACCCAAAAAATGTCATCACTCTGGGTCATGTCTTGAGGTTCCCCATGGGTCTTCAACTTTATCATTGTACGGCAATGGGCGGAATGGTGAAAAAGGCAAAAATTATGATTGACTGACTGCAAAACAAGAGGAATATTGACCCGTCAGGTACATGCAGCCTGAACAGTGTAGCAAAATTGTAGGCAAAAGATACGTCCTTTTAGTGAATTGTTTTGGCACTGTAATGGGGAAAAAAACATACGGATATCATACACTTTATTCTGTATTCAGAAATATCTTGTGAAGAACCAGCACTTATTATTAAAGAACACCCCATCAGTGCTACAATATAAAAAAAAAAGCACTGCTTGTTTTTTTTTAATAATCTGTTTCTGTGCTTTTTTACTCTATGAGAAATAAAGAGGGAAA
This sequence comes from Lithobius niger, assembly GCA_023313725.1. NCBI lineage: Eukaryota > Metazoa > Arthropoda > Chilopoda > Lithobiomorpha > Lithobiidae > Lithobius > Lithobius niger. The sequence continues at coordinate 23,407 of JAHWFP010025760.1, forward strand.
GAGACATGCAGCCAGCACAGTGCAGCAAAATTGTACAAAAAGGATATAACATTCAAGCGAATTGCTTTGGCACTGTAAGGGGAAAAAACACACGGATATCATACACTTCATTCTGTGTCCAGAAATATCTTGTGAAGAACCAGCACTTATTATTAAAGAAAAACCAATAAGTGCTACAATATTTAAAAAAAGCACTGCTTGGTTTTTCTTTAATAATCTGTTTCGTTGCTTTTTTACTGTATACGAAGCAGCGCCTCCCGATTCCCTAGACAATGTCTTCCCCCCCCTCCCGTCCCATCTTACCATATCCCAGGGCAGCATAAGATTGAATCATGGTTAAGGCTTCCACGTTTACTAAATTTCTCTGAAAAGCATTAACAGTATCGCGAATCTGATCGCATTCGGTCCCGAAGCCATTGCAAACGGAAACAACTGATGCAAGACCATAATGTTGGCGTTACTTCCATTAGATAATCCCGGAAAATCACAGGTTTTAATTCTGACCCTTAGGCTGGTTTATCTCCCTTTTCAATCCAACCATCGTCATGCCCTTGAGGCACTATATACGCTGCCCAAACGAGATGGTTTAGAATGATCAGCACCACACCAAGACCGAGTAGACCTTAACATTATCGTACGAAATCCGATTCCCCCCTGCTTACGGGTCCCAAGGGCAGGGGGAGGAGGGGGGGGGGGGTTTTGGGGGGGGGGGGGGGGAGGGGGGCGGCGGAGAGGAACTCTTTATGCTGTGCTTGCACGTGATTCCTTCAGGAGGTCACGTGACCTCTTCTGGAACGGACCAACGATGCCGCTGCGCTAATTGTTGATATCAGAGCTTACACGTTGTGTCCGGACGTGGTTCTCTCTCGTCAGGGCAAATGAGCTACATGTGGAGAGTTCCAGATCATATTACGGCTTCAGGCTTTGATTGGCCGGAGCTTCTAAGGCATATGACACTCACCGAGTTCTTTAAAGTTTGCATGAAGGTAGAGGTAGGGGGGTGGGGGTTGGAACCGGTGAGCCTTCTGATCGAACTGATGACAAGTTATGGCATACTGCTACAAATTTACAGCAGCCATTGTTTACACAAAATTGTAAAACAACATAGGTGTATTAGATCGTTATGCTAGTTTTAATTTGCTTTCTGTATCCCTTATTTATTTCAAACCGATGGGGAGGCGGGGGGGGGGGGGGGGTGTTGATCCTTAACAAGCTCAACTCAACCCAGCCTGATCCCAGGTTATAGATACTGGCCTTAGAATCACTTCCCTAGAGCATTCGGGAATAACTGGGCCTAGGAATTTACCCGTGCTTATGCTGACTGGCTTGGAAATGATCCTAGGAATTTCCTAACAAAATTTTCCATCTGCACCCTGACATAGGGGCGCGTTCACACAAAAAGGCCTTCTCGCTCGCCGAAAGCTGTTTGCTAGTTAACCGTTATTTATTTACGATTAGTTTCTCGTTGCTACTGAATGAATGCGGTAATAGATAACAAATTGAATGTATTTTAAACAACAACACGGATAAAGAAGAAAGTGCTACAGTAATTTTAAACATTGCTACAAGATTGTTGTCATTTCACGCTATTTCCAAAATTTGCTATTCTCCTCAAAGTACAGCATCTATAGCACTGATCAAACGTCGGTAGGATAAATATCTTCTCGCAGCGAGAATTCAAAATCCAACATGGCGTCCATTTCGTGGCCATCAAATCGAAGACAAACCATCGAATGCCGGCATACGAAAAACAGTCCGTCGTCTTGTACTGCAGTAAAAATTGTTTTCGTGTTGTCATAAATAGACGCTCAAATGTTGCAAGCATCGTTACGCCGTGTCACGAGGCGAAGACTTGCGTCTGCGTCGTTGCCATGGTTACTAATACGCATAGACAACTCGAAAGCCGCATACTCCGGTAAAGGCAAGAAACAGCCATCAGATTTAGTATTGATCAAGTAAGAGCTAGTGAGCGAGTAAACTGTCGTTGCGTGAACGAGCCCTAAGGGCGGGTTTATGCAACAACTCGCTTTTGCATTCTCGCAGCGAGAATTGGCAAAGTTGTCGTTGCCATGGTAACAACGCTATCTGGATTAGCTAAATCCGACGTCGTTTGAGTAAATGCTTTAAGTCTTATAATCCGTGACAATATGATAAAGAATTCGTCCTGACGAAATTTACACAGTCGCTTCTGAACTCGTATTATTAAGTGTCTTCATTGCGAGTCGACATAGCTAAAGCCGCCGCCATGTTGGAATTTCAGACGATTTCTAGCTTCTATAGAAGCTGCGAGAATTCAAAGGCTAGTCGTTGCGTAAATGCGGCCTAACTTCACCAACTGAAAGCTTTATTATATATACTTTCGGTGTTTCCTTATGTAATTTGCATATTAACTGCAAAGTATGCAAATTATGTGTATGCTAATTTTCCGTTATAAATTACTTATGAAATGCAATATCAGCTTGAAAGTTACCACTTTAGGACTCTAACCTGAACTTTTTTAGTTAAACTTGCGAGAAGGATTTTCTTCCGATTTTTTACTTTACTATGGTAAGAAAATTACCGAAAGCAGAAAAACAGAACTGTATCCTGCTACTGATAGACGTTAGAACCATAACTTGCTAACAATAAAGTAATTATTATAAATTTTGCTGCTAACTAACGAACAATTCTTGTAATGGATTTCATTGGCTACTTGAAATATAGGGTTAGTTATGACGTAAAGGCTAAACCACGATTTCTTATAACGCAACTTTAAGCAAACGGGCTTTAAAAGTTAGCGAGCGCTGCCTTCTATTTTAAAAATCTCCTCTTCCATACAAATGGCTTCTTTTTCGGCAACTTTGCCGTAGAAACCTTTTTTTTTTTTTAGAAGCTCCGATTCTCTTTCTGGCCCTTTCTGACACAACTGAATCCTTTTTAGTCTTCTGTACAGCCGTACCGGCTGAGAAGACTATTGCAACGACTTTGTCCATCCGTCCGTCCGTCGCTTTTTTCAATTTCGCAACGGTACCAAAAATTGACGACCACTGTTTACAACGTTAGATTCAGGGTGAGAAGTTAGTTAAATAACCTGGCAAATTAAAACATCGTTACTTCCTCATAGCTAACAGACTTCTTCGACGTAACTAAATTAAATAATAACATTTGATCGTCGAATTAAAATCCTAAATTAAAATCCTCAATAAAAACAAATGGATTTTTAGCTTCGTTTAAATAGTCTCGTCGCATTGTTGCATGAATGAATAGGCTTACCGTCGAACCAAATTCTCCATTAGGCCTATATTCTACTTACGAAATTAAAACTGCATTTTTAAAACTAGGCCTAAAAAATGAAAATTAGGCCTAAAGTCACGTTACTATGACAACATCAAGTTGCTACGTGTCGCTGTTGGCTTAATCAACAGCGTCTCTCTGGTCACTTCCCTATACTACCACTGACCTATATAGGCTATACGTTGCGCGTTACGTTGTAACACTGTAACTGTGTGCCTGAAAGCGCACCGTGTTGCAAAAATGAATAGGCTTACTCTACAATCCATATCTCCGTTAGCTGCTATTTACGACATTAAAACTGCTGGTTAAAATTAGGCCTAAAAGCTGACAATTACGCCTAAAATGTAAAACAGGTCTAAAAGCTAACACATTTTTAACCGGCAATTGTGATGGCTACTGCTTTTAGATTAGTATAATACAGATAGCTGTTGTAGTGCATGATAGAGGTGTGCGCCTCAACATTGGAAGTGGAGGAACTGTACAGAAGACCGGCGCGACTATAGGCAGTCGATGTAGCCGCTTGTTATTTTTTATTGAAGCAGAGCTCCGCTATGACCATACTTAGACCGCGCATCACGCGAAAATCATAACGATTATCCAAACTACACTTTGCGTGTAGCAACACGGGTACCCGGACAACGTTTACCAAAAAAAATCCGGAATCCAACATGGAGTTGAGCAACCATCAGAATAACAAATAGGGAAAAGGCATGAGCCAAGAGCCAAGAGCAAACAGCAACAGTCAAACAACAACGAGACAGCCGTGGCCGTGTGAAATGTGGCGCCCGTTTTACAAAGAGCCAAACAATCATGGATGAATTTAAATGTCTACCTTTTTTTTTACAGCACACTTGACATTTTTGTTTGAAATTTATTAGGCGAGGATTTCGTATTTCCTATCCTTCCATTTCAAAGCTGCGAGGAGCCGATTTGGTATTGCTGTCACGCTGTTGATAACCCTTCAACTTACCTCTGTATGTGATCACATTTCCGCATTTAATTGTTTTTACTACTGGATCAATTTATAGCTACTTGCAGCTATAAATTCCAACTTGGACAAGTGCATGACACTTGTAAATAACAAAAATAGGCAAAAAAATCCCACATGAGTTAAAGCTGGAGGCTGCCGTCTTCCGAAAGGTCTCCTCTTCTGACGAATGGTGAAAACAGTGGCCGTCAAATAACATCATAATTTAGCACATAAGAGTGATAGTACATCAATTTGATATAACCAATTTTTTAGGAAACAAACGTGATTTTTTAACAACTTCCGGGACAACTTCCGATTGTAAATTTTTTCCAATGCACAAACTATAGTCCTTTTTATGTAAATAAATATTTAGTTTGTGCATTGGAAAAAAAATTACAATCGGAAGTTGTACCGGAAGTTGTTGAAAAATCACGTTTGTTTCCTAAAAAATTGGTTATATAAAATTGATACAAAAATAGAAAATCATAAAAATTAGAAATATAAAGCTTCACAGAATGTTTTTGCATTAAATTTTTTTTTTATATTTGGACGCATAATTACGCCTTTGCCGCCTCAAACTGGTCATTGCAAGCGAGGCTAAAATCACTCCGTCGTTGCGTCCATACCGGAAGTGATTTTTAGACAACTGAGAAAATCTGATGTTATTTGTAAACATGTATGCGCTGCTTTAACAGACCATGAGCAACAATCAATAAATTAGGGAATTTTTAATGCAAATTTCGGATTCAAATGTACAATCGTAATTTCATTAATTTTGTTTGTGTGCCTTTCTTTCTGTGCCAACCAGATGAAGCGTGCATTCTTAAAAAGGATCCTCATGTACCTTGGGTATGTTCATTCGGGCGTTTCATTTCAAACGGATGTGCATAATAAACATCTTCATAAATATTCAAAAAGCGTAACTGCAGAGACAGCCAACCAAATAAATTGTACGTCGTTTGTTCGGAATAAGGAGTTTTCTTCGTGTACCGTATTGAAGAACTGGGTGCTCCCCTTCGTTAAATTATTCTCCTTAGCAAAACTTACACGAAGACAGGGTTCCCACGAACATGGAAAACCTGGAAAACTCAGGGAATTTAAACTACGTTTGAAACTCAGAGGGAACTTACGAAATTAAAACTGCATTTCTAAAATTAGGCCTAAAAAATGAAAATTAGGCCTAAAATCATGTTACCATGGCAACGTCAAGTTGCTACTAGTCGCTGTTGGCTTCATCAACAGCGTCTCTCTCGTCACTTCCCTATACTACCACTGACCTATATAGGCTACGTTGCGCGTTACGTTGTAACACTGTAACTGTGTGCCTGAATGCGCACCGTGTTGCAAAAATGAATAGACTTACTCTACAATCCATATCTCCGTTAGCTGCTACTTACGAAATTAAAACTGCTGGTTAAAATTAGGCCCACAAGCTGACAATTATGCCTAAAATGTAAAACAGGCCTAAAAGCCAACACATTTTTAACCGGCAATTGTGATGGCTACTACTTTTAGATTAGTATGCTACAGATAGATTTTGTAGTGCATGATAGAGGTGTGCGCCTCAACATTGCAAGTGGAGGAACTGTACAGAAGAACTGTACACAAAACTCAGGGAAAAGATGAAGATTTTAAATAATCTATTTTCCATCTAAAATCTTCAGACTTATTAACACAAAACTTGTAAAATGTGTGAAAAAAATTACTTCCCAAAATTACGGTAAAAGCCTGGAAAATGACTTCTTCTTATTTCAGTATTTTGGTGGGAACCCTGGAAGAGCAGATTGAGAGGGGTCCGACAATACAAGGGCTGAAACCTCCTACGCTCTGTGATTTCGGATATGCAAATCTTTGTTAAATCTGGAAATCCAAGTGAAAACTGCAAACCTACTTGCAAATCATCACGAAACTGTAAACCTACTTGCAAATCCAGTAAAATCTGCAAATCCACACAAATCACTGCAAATCTAAATGAAATCTGCAAATCGTCATGAAGTCCGCAAATCCAAGCGAAGTCTTGAAATCCGATCAAATCTTGCAAATCCATACAAATCTTGAAATCTGTGCAAATCGTGCAAATCTTTGCCAATCTTGCAAATCTCGCAATTCGTACAAACCTTGCAAATCTGCTCAAATCCGCGCAAATCCCTGCAAATCAATACAATTAAATCTGCAAAATCCAATGCAAACCTGTAAATCTATTGTAGTGATTTCGGATTTGCAAATCTCGTTCGCTATTTCCGGGTCTCTCGGATCCCTGGGCAGATTGTAAGTAAAACGGTTAAAACCTTTTCCATTTTAGTCTTCTGTTCGGCCGAAACGGCTGGGAAGAGTGCAGCAACGACTTTGTCCACCCGTCCGTCCGACTTTTGCAGTGGTAGGCAGGTGGACTTTAAAAAACACGGCAAATTAAAACATCGTTGCATCCTTATAACTGAAAGACTTTCTCGACGCAAGTAAATGAAATCCACCCAAAACCAAAACTGGTATAAGAGCAGCCGCCGAGTTTCCAAAAAGGGTCGGCCTTTCAAAGTAGTGATATCATTCAACCAGGGAAAGACCGCCAAGGTTAATCCTATTAGCCAAGTTAATCGCACTACTAATAGTTCGAAAATGAAATAATAACATTTGATCGTCACATTTACACAAATAAGTTTCTTTTTACATAACAAACAAGCCACGTGCCTCCTTAATTATTGAGTGTTAAGTTGGTGCGCCCATGTGCACCATGAAGCACACGGCAAATCCCTATCAACATCACGGGCCCTTTTTTTCTATGTATCGACCGTTTTGAAACACCAATTTGATCCGCTTGATGGGCGCCATGTAGTGACAATGATATCGTTAATCCTGATCGTTGGGTCCCTGATGCACGTGGACGCACCAACTATACATTCAATAATTAAGGCGGCACGTGGCTAGTTTGTTGTGCAAAAAGAAATTTCTTCGCGCATTCCTTCGCCTGTTGAAATCAAGTGCCACATAGAACTAAACAATGTCAGATGGCGCTATAGTATGGTGCTAATATGGACGCTAATACCGGTTCATTCGGTGAATACGCACCTTTAAGGCTACGTAACCAGGTAAAACCCATATATGTGTACCTTATGTCCACCTCGCCAAAAAGGCGGAAAACCTTTTCTTAACCAGAACTGCCATCAATGGTCATAAACCCCGCGGCCATTGGTCGTAGCCAGGTTGTTCTCTTGTGTCTCACACGTTTCTATTGGTTGTAATTTGTGTCCGGCTGTCACCCAGCTAATCCCCCTAGTTGTGTTTCGCCGCTTGTCCGCCAGTCCTCGAAGACTTTCGCCAACAAGCGCGAAATTTACGGAGTCCTGCGAGGTCATAATCCTTTTGGGTTTTAGCGACGACAGAGAGGTTGAGTGGACAATGCCACACCCGAGGCAGTGTGTCCTCTGTCAACAGATCTTAACTCGCAGAGGCGATGGAGGGTGGGGGGAGGGGAGCGTAGTGGTGAACGAACAGAAATTTGGGCTTCTGCACACATATATATCTATCTCTCGACTTCTGTCCTTTCCAAAGAACGTATATATACGTAGTTGTTGCTTGTCGCCTGAGGGGTAAATGGAAAGACAAGAACACACACAACGTAGTGGAGATAAGGGTCAAACTGATGCAGCCTTGCCACTCAACCAATTCGGACAGACCAGTTGTTTCTGGTGTTTCGTTTGCGGGAGGCGCCTCTGGCTAGACTTTGAAATATGCCAGCTTCAATATTGGAGGGAAAAAAAAACAGAAGAAAAGTTACTTGTGAGCTGTTTAAACTGTTGATTAGATTGGGTTTCGGCCGGGTATGAGTTCACAGTGAGTGAGGTTGTTGGTAATTTGTTGCTGAGAGAAGTTAAAGAGATTTTAATAGAAAGGAAATTTTGAAGGAAGTTCCTAAAGATGGAGTGACAATCTACGTTTTACTTCAGAGGTTCGGTTTAATCCCTGGGTTCCAAAACGACGCTGCAGTCGCTGAGGATGGCGGTCGGCGAGAGGTGGAGGAGTGATAATGACACGATAAAATACCGGTTTCTTTATTAGCCGGTAGTGTTGCCTGGTTGTGTTACTCAGCGAAAGTTTTGCTAGTGGCATGAAGACCACGGGGACTCGTCGCCGTTCGCGCACGGCACTGATACAGAGTATACATCTTCTTCTTCTTCTTCTTACATTATAAACCAAAGTCTCATAGCAGAAATGAAGCAACCGCAACGACCCCCGGAAGGGGAACAATGAAAACGTGCGAGTGTGTCAATTCTTTGGCTTGAAGTTGAAACTGGGACGTTGTTGCCCTGAAAAGAAGTTAAAATTGGCACATTGTTGCCTCGACTAACAATTTGCTCTGCGCGGTCATCGCAAAGGCATGTCTTAAATGACGTTATGTACGAAGGACAGTTATTTTTCGCGAGCTGCTGGGAGTGGGGAGGGGCCTGAACGGGGAATACCCGTTGGTGGGGGCAGTGCTTATGTTACAGCCACTATTTGATTACGATATTGCTTTGCGGAGGGAGAGGATTGATGGAAAGGGGGAGTTTCACACAAAGAAAAATTGACTGTTGCAGTGAACGATCAGGCAGCACCGAGCAAATACTGTGAAACAACCACGGGTCAAACAAATCCCCGGGCGAAGCCGGGTACGATGCTAGCATACTATAATGAAACGGGTGAAACGAGCCAAAAGTCATTTCGTACAACAATCTGGTTTATATATATATATATATATATATAATCACTGGAACTCGCTGAACGTCTTTATTGTTAAATTGACTCACGTTCCAAGTCATTATTTGTACCCTTCGTTGTTCAGAGCGATCTGAGAAGCTTTTCTGTTTTTGCCATCCCAGTCAACTTTCGTCAGTGACCGCAGTTTTTACCTCGATGCTAAACCCTTTCTCAGATCGTTCTGAACAGTGTAGTGGTTTACAAACTTCGAACGTGAGACAAGTTATCATATCAATAAACACGTATACAGCAAGTGTTCCAGTGATGATAATAGCCCGTAAGCGTAAAATTTAGTAACGCTCAATACAGGTACGGATTGTTTGCGATATCACTTCAGGCTGGTTTCACCCCTTTCTTATATAGTATCAAAAATTTATACGGTTGGGAGGAGAATTTGTGACTGAGACCCATACTGAAACGTCTTGGATACATTCACATTAGTTCAGTCTTAAGTTTATAGAGGGCGCCACGTGTTTTATGTGGGAATTTATACTCAGTTTTTCGCCTAAAATTAAACTCAACTAAACGAGACTAGCTTATATTTAATTATTATTTAGCTTAACTTAGTTGTAATTTAGTTTACTTTAGATTTGGGCTGAAATATGAGCAAAAATTGCCAGATAGAACACGTGGCGCCCTCTGAAAACTCGGACTGAACTATAATGGGGACGAAGCTAACGTGTTTCAGTAGGGACTTTTTAGAGTTACAAATTCTCCTCCCAAACCCTATAAATTCTTGATAGTATGTAGAGTACTACGTATCCATGCGAGCGACTACCATTCCCTGTGACAAAGATGCTAATAGAGAAAGACGCATGCTTCAGTAGTGCACCAAATAGTTGCTCCCCTCCCCCTCCTACTCAACTAGCCGAAGTTACGAGTAAACTTTGGTGAAAGTAAACAAGTAAAGCATTTACTGCAGTTGATAAAATTACGCCTGAAAATTGTCCTTTTAAAACTTTTACAGGCCTCCAAGAGAATTACAGCACTCCTTTCCACTTCTTGACTAATTCAGCAGTTGAATTTCTCTTACCCATTTTCAATTGTTCCAGTTTCCTTCGCCCATTCCAAAAGACGCCTCAAAGGCACCATAAACCATAAAATACACTATGGTAAGGAACACATAACCACCCTCACAAGTTTTTCTGATGCGTCGTGGGACTCTGTTGCCAACAGCTGGGGAGTAAGTGGTATACTGTGCTGGAGCAGCAAGGCCCAAACGTTAGTGACACATTCCAGCAGTGAGGCTGAAGTTTTGGCCATGTGCGACTTAGTGAAGGAATTGACCTCTTTTCTAGGCCTATTACCCGTGCTCTTGGAATGGCCTATACCTGTGCACACCGATTCGAAATCCGCCATTGAACTAATGACGAAGGTGGTATAGTTCGCACTCCTGACACTACTCGAGAAAAGTAAAGACGAAATCCAGAAATCCAATATTCAGTTGTTATTTTGTAATGGTATTAACACGCCTGCTGACCCGTTGTCCAAAATCCTAGCTGGTACGAAAACCACTGAATATACTTACCGACTTGGGCACTTCTCGATCGATTGGACATTTATTTCCTCGACTTGACATTCATTTCGGTTTTGAAGAAGTTCCGTCGATTTTAATCTAACTGATGGAAATTCTAGTTAGTATTTCGCCACTCATTACGTTTCGTGAGTGGTGTTGAAGAATGAAAGTTAGAAGGACCTACCATCGGAAATGAATCAGTTGATGTTGTGTGAGCTTAGTAACGTTCTGTGTATATCTACATGGTTAGGTACTGTGTAGTGCCGCACTTAGATAAGTTTAATATTTCCTTTATTCTTAGACACCAAATTCTTAGACACCAAATATGTGTAGCCATCAAATTTTGGTTGCAGATCTATTGTTAACGGCGACTCCTATTGTTGAGGAGCAGGATAACGGCTACTGTGCTTACTTGTGGATACTGGTGTAACTCCTGTAAGGGCATGCAATGTCACACTGTAACCGGCTTACATGATCGGCAGCACGCAACTCACGAAGCAAACACTTCGTAGTTCGACTTGCCTCAATCATGGCGGCCTGCCAGCCTTCCAATTACTGCAGACTCTGGAATTGGACAGCTGCCAGACTCCAGGTGGAGACACGGGTCCCCTGCAACCCAGTTGGAACCGGATCGAGCCTGTTAGCCAGTAGCGTCAAGCAAGACCCCCATTGTACTCCAGGGTGTAAAAGAAGCCTGGAGACAAGGGCGAGTTAGTGTGAGGGATCTGACTGAAAGGTTGGATCCCTGACTACGAGGTGCAGCAGAAGGATAAATTCTGCTGATAGCCTAATATGTAAACGCTATGTGCATAGTCCCCTAGCTATGCAGTAAGGAGTGAATTAGGATCGAGCATTGTGCCTTGTGAATAATCGTCCATTTCCTTAGCGACCTTACAACACTCTCAATTATTAAATAAATAAACGAATAAATAAATAAATAAGTTTGTCGCATATTTGCAACTGGTGTGGAAAGGACCAAGTTGGCCGCTAACAAACAACCAACATTAACATCGACGGGAGTTAATACGCGGAATGGTGCCAAAAGGACCCATACTGGGGGGAGGCAGAAGGGGTGGTAGGCAAAGGCAACTGCAGAAGAGGTTGAGTTGGGAAAAAAAAACACACTAAAATCTTTGCATACCTTTTGAAAGGTTAAAGTTCCGGAGGGAACGCTTAAATATTTCAAGGTTTTGGGCACACACAACCTGATACAGCAGGACACTGTGTCCGGAATTTATCACCCGGTTTGCAAAGAAAAACTTGCGACAGTTTCTATTTGCACCTTTTCTGGCAAGTCTCAAAGAGTGGCCGCGAGTTTTTTGCCCGGATCGTACCTCAAAGAAAAAGGAATAGTCGAAATCCACGAGGCCGTGCAATAAAGAGAATATCCGGGAAAGGCCGGCATGTAACCGTCGTAATTCAAGGAACTCGAGATTTAAGAGACGAAGTCGCTCTATGTACATTTTATTCGGAGCCCATTAAGGTTTTTTTTGTGTGAAAAAACGCTGTACTGATTCCAGGGCCTCAATATCACCCAATAGGTGGGGGGACCAGACAGGGCTTGCGCACTACAACAATGGCCTAACACAAACCTTGAATGCCCAAACTAGGGTCTTTGTGTCACCTGAAGTAAAGACCTTTTCTACGATAGCATCCCTCTGACGGGCCTGTTTTACGACATGTTTACAGTATGTTCCTGATTTTAAGTCAGATGTTAGCCAGCAACCTAAGTCCTTCATAAGTCCTTATCATTATTACTATTGTACAAGCGAAGACAAACGACGAAAAATACCATATTTTTTAAATTAATGTTGATAACTTATAGGCCTAATCTTTATAATAATCTTAAAGGTCGGCTAAAAGGAAAACCACTTCTCCCCTCCTCGCGCCCGCATTGAAAATGCACTTTCCCATTCTACCTGCATGCAAACAGGAGGCAGGCATGAGTGGTCGATCAACTCAATAAAGGTTCAATCTGACAAGTCGTCGGGCCGAACAATTACTTCGCCCTTCCTCGCGCCCGCATTGCAAATGCGCTCTCCCATTCTACCTGCATGCAAACAGGAGGCAGGCATGAGTGGTCGACCATTCTCGTCGTCGGGAAGAGTGCCGGAAAAATATCCCGGGAAATGTGTCCGTAAACTTAATTCATGACCGGCCCCGTGCATAGCACGGACTTCCTCTTGTTGTAGATATTTATAGTATATATTAAAAAATGTATAAGTATAATAGATAAGTGAACAAAAAAACCATAATATTTAATTAATGTAAACAATTACTTGATATAATAGCAGATATTATTTAAAAATAACATGTTAATTGCTTGCACACACAAGTCTGTAAGGACTTCATTCCAGCACCTGTGCCTTACACGTACTTGTACACGAATAAAGCTGTCATTATTCGATGATTACTAAAAAAAAAAAAAAAACACGAAAGACATCTTCACTGAAAATAAATTAATGACGTTAAATGATCTTTACATTTACGCAATTATTACGAATAACTACCTTTGCTCTGATTGGAAAATTCCTGTCACTCGAAGCGTAAGAAATAATAATAATTGGCTAATTTTACCAGTATATTTAGAAATTCATATGGAAAAAGAGGAATAAATTACACAGTTCCGAAAACATTCAATAAACTACCAGTGAAACTTAGGAACTTAAATAATTTGTGTAAAATGAAAAAAGAAAAGAAAAACTATCAGAAATCAATCCCACGACCGACTCAAGTGGTTCTTTAAAAAAGGTACCAAAAATAATTCAATTTAACATAGGGTTAAACCGTTATTTGGTAATAAACTATTATTATTATTATTTAACCCATAACCACCTGAAAAAACTTTCAGACCCTTTTTTCAGACTCGGGTCGGTTCACGGATTCGAACCGACGACGCTAACCACTGGGCTGTGACTGCTTGCTTTGCTCAGGGTCCCCGGGGCCTCCTCACAAAGCTCGCGCTGGGACCTAGTTTTTCGCTGTTAGGGCACGTTTATGCACCCACTCGCTTTTGCATTTTCGCAGCTAGAAGCTAAAAATCACCTCAAATTCCAACATGGCGGCGGTTTTACGTCTGCCGCCTCGCAACGAAAACAGCAAATAACGCGAGTTCAGAAGCGTTTGGGAAAATTGTTTCGTTATAAGGAATTCTTTATATTATTGGCACGGATTATAAGACTGCAAGTATTTACTCAAACGATGTCGGATTTAGCTAATCCATTTAGCGTTGTTACCATGGCAGTGTCACCTTTGCCCATCGCGATTGAGTTCTAGCTCGAAATATGCAAAGGCGAGTCGTCGCATAAACGTGCCCTTATACGTTGAAGGCGTACGTTCGTATCTAGGCGGCTACGGGTTAAAAAAATAAACAATGGAAAGGTATCATCTCACGCATAGTCGTAATCGATTATCAATCAATCTGCATTATTAAAACCATTGATCATCATCTCACCAATCGCGTGTGAATCGTCATCTCACAGCAACAGCAGCAACGCACAATATCAGAACGCGTAACGCCATCTGGTATCAGTTACTATCACCATTACATACACATCTCAAGGCCACCTGAGAAACAGCTTACGAATTGCAACTTCGGCCATATGGGTAATGTCATCAAGGGAAATTCACACGGCAACGGCACACACACCAATTACCAAGTAGATGTCTTCCTTAGACGAGTTACCTGCTAGTGTAGTTAACAAATAAATTAGATTTGTGGGATAGAATTAGCAATAAGGAAATACGTTCCCTGACTCTACAGCATAACCCCCAGTGCATGCAATAACTTGATTTACTTTTCAGCCAAATACTTCTTTTTGGCCTTGGTCACAATAAAAAAAAAACACGATGACAGCATTGAGATGACTAGTATGTATTTTTTTTTTTTTTTTTTTTTTACCTTCCTCGCCAATTTTGGGTTTTTTTTAATTGTGACCATGGCGAAAAGCAGGGTAATTATATAGAATAGCTACTTTTCACGCTATCGATTTAATTCACCTATACCTATCGATTCCTTTCGCCGTTACGGTTCAAAAATCATACATAGCGCCGCTTATTTATTTTTAAAAAGAATTATTAAAGCACGTTAAAACCCTATGCTAAAAGCCATAGTGACGCCGCCGCCATACTGCGAGATGAGAGTACAACAAGAAAACCTGATTTCGAACAGAATATTAGTAAACGGAAATTATCGCTGGCCGGACAAGTTTTTGATTGCGGGTTCTGATGTTATATGTTTACCCACAGCAAGCGTGGTAGCGCGAGCGAAGTTCGTAATTTGGGGAAAAAATGATCACTACTTTCGTGAACAGCAACCTCGATTTCAAAAATATGTTTGCTTTCGATTTTTTTTTTCCGTAAAATTTGAAAATTAGGGTAGATCAAAGTCGCTGTTCACGAAAATGATGATCATTTTTTCCTCAAATTACAGGCCTCACTCTCGGCTAAACATGTAACATCAGAAACTGCAACCAAAAATGTGTCCGGCCAGAGATAATATCCGTTTACTAATGTTCTGGTTGAAATCAGGTTTTCTTGTTGCGCTTTCATCTCTCAGTAAGGCGTTGGCCCCACTGTTGCTGTGAGTAGCGTTTTAACATGTTTTAATAATTTTTTTTTTATAAATAAATAAGCGTTTGCGCAGGTTTTCGTTATGATTTTGTGAACCGTAACGACGAAAGGATTCGACAGATAGGTGAATTAAAGGCGCCTGTTCACCCTTTCGATAGCGTTGCCCATATTCTAACAGCATCCACGTTCCCTCGTCGCCATTCTGGACTCTCCTGGTAGGTAGCCTATTATAACGTGGGGTTCCCCCAGCAGAATAAAGACATAGACACCGCTTAATGCAAGCACGGGAATGGACATGTTTATTGGGCATCCCAGCCTTTTATAATGAATGTCATGTGACACATCTATGATCACGTGTCACATCTATGGTGTTAAGTACAGTTCAGTATTGCATAGTTAGGTATGGCACTCCTATTAGAATGTTAAACTAGGATGGGTTAACAATAGGGAAACAAGGATTGCTAAATACTGTGGTGCCACAAGTGACGACACCACACTCCGTCATTCAATAGGCTGATATGGGTCACCTGATCTTGTTTTAGTTATGAAAATTCGCGGCGCTGCAGCGAGGTGTAGTTTCTTTTTTTTTTTAATTTACCACTATTTTCTTTATATTGATCGAAGATTCTACGGCGCTGCATCTAGGAGTTAAAAACGTGAATAAAGGCGCCTTTAATTCGATAACGTGAAAAGTATCCCTTCTATACACATAATCACCAAAAAATAAATTTGTCTGAAAATTAAATCACGTTGATGCATGCATTTTTTGGTTATGCTGTCCGGTCATGGGAGGTATTTCTTTTATTGCTAGTATAGTTATTAAAAACTCATAAAAATAATTTTTTTATTTCATAATCGATAATCGATACCATTAATCGATAATCCATAAACCGTGCGTCAGGTTTATTGATTACCCTACTTTACTACTTCACAGGTTTACACTGCTTTAATCCGTTAATGAACGATAATTTTACACTGTGTAGTTCGGTTCTGTTTATCCGATTACAGCCTGTGGGTTTTGGACTGTCAGGAGATGCTGTGACGGGGTCAGGCTGCAAAGATAGCTAAAAAGAGGCTTCCTCCATCGAACTTTGCGTGACTGGTGGTGCCAACGAATCGACTCTAAAAAAAAGAAAGCTTTAAAATAATTTAAGACTTTTTTTGGTGCCGATCGAGATCTTGGAGAGATTTTATTTAATTTATGGCTCCTAATATCGGTAGCTAAAAATATTAAACCTTTTCTCTCTCTGATTTCATTTCCTGTGCCAAATACATCACGTTCCACGTCTAAAAGGTAGACTCTCTGAGCTACAGAAATGTTCTGCCCCCACCCCCGCCCTCCGTCACCCTCCAACACCGACCCACAAAAATGGTTCGTTTTCCAAACTTTTGAGTAACGCTCGGTCGTAAAATTTAACACGAACTCCTTAAATGCTTGGAAAGTCGCTGGACATAAAACATGCCTCGACCCGATGGAACGATTATAAATGATGTACCACCCTTATGCATAACTTAGGCATAAAACTTATTATTTGACTTGGGAGTCTGTATATTATTGCCAACGCCGCTCTAGCTTAAACCCGACGCTTTAAAAAGAAAAGTGAGTGCGGCGTTGTACTAAACTGACTCGGCTTTAGCTCCGATTTAATAGCCGCTATGGAAAAGCATGCATATTCAATTTCCTTTCGTATGAGTGATGACTTTCAAGCCAATATATTTCAGGTGGGGACTTTTCATTTCGAAGAAACGACTTTGCTTGCTACGCAAATATTTGCTCTCAAGAAAGTGGGGAGTTTTAGAAAGATTTGCCAAGATTCCACACAAGGGACTGACTGGGTTTCTCACCACGTGCAGTGACGTGCGTTCCGGAAGTACTTTGGCTTAAAGGGTGTTATGGCGATTTAAGCGTGTATTATTACGCAGTCGTAGATGTAGACAAAACTAAACAGAACGAAAAATCCAAATGGGCTTGATTAATGAAATAATTATGAAAACAAACGGAAACTTATCTGCTCTATGGATTTTGGGCTTCGACTTTGGTCTCAATTCCCGCTCGGAGCAGTCTGGCATTTAGGGCGCGTTTAGGCAACGGCTCGCAGCGTAAATTTTCTCGCTCACTAGCTTTTACTTGGTTAATACTAAATCTACTGGCTACTTATCAACCTTTACCGGAGCATGAGGCTTTCGAGTTGTCTGTGCGTCGTAACCATGGCAATGAAGCGGACGCAGTACGATGCGACACGAAGCAAAGACATTACACTTGCACGAAAACAATGAAAAGCGAGTAAAGTGATTGTCCGGAGGTTTTACTTTTTTCTTATCAGCTCAGGCGGCATCCAGAATTGTTATGTAGATTTAATTTGTTATGTATTGCTGCGTTCAGTTATAGCAGAAACTATAAACTAATCGTACATAAATAACGGTTGACTAGCAAATAGCGTTCAGCGAGCGAGAAGGTTTCGTTACATAAACCCGCTCTTAAGTCTCATTGGCAACGGAAATAGGTTTGCATTTGTATTTTCTCGAAAAAAAACTACTGCGGAAGCACTTGCCAAGAATTTTTTCATTAATCAAGAACGTAAAGTTGGGGATGGAAGGTGATCAGATACCGCCCTAGTTCTAACCATTACAGATTTTTGAAAAACAGGTAGGTCGGGAGTAAGCCGAGAAGCAAAACCTTACACAAGAAATAAAGCGGATACAGTAAGCCACCTTTAAGCACTTACGTCCGATTCGAGAGACATGACTGGGATTTCAACCGGCGAATTGGCCTTTTTCACTTCATTGCAGAAATTCGTCGGATCTTTATCCCACTCACGTATTTCTTACCTTTTGGACTTTAATGTCAGACTGTCAGACTGTCAGAAATGGCCAAAGGCCGGAGTCCTGCCGCTAAGACATACTGACACGGCCTTGTCAGTATGGCTTAGCAGCAGGACTTCGGCCTTTGGTCTGAAAAGGTCGTGGGTTCAATTCCCGCTCAGGCAATCTGACATTTAAGCCCAAAAGGCAACGTAAATAGTAAGTAAGTAAGTAATTTTACTACACTCCAAAGCATTTCATGAGATACATTGGCAGCGAAATTTCAAGAGTAAAAGTCTGTGTTACAGAGTAAACTCGTGTGCAACACAGAACCAGCGAGAAAAATAATTAAGATGTCAATAGGTAGGTGGTAACAAATTCTGCAAGAAGTAAAACGAAAATACGTCAAATTATAACACACACAAAAAAACTTTGCATCTGCATTCATTAATCACATTTCGAGCCCATTTGTCTTTCCGTCCTGTTTGTTACAGTATGTAAATGTGGTATACATTGTTTGTCTGTTTTCTCTGGTAGCCTTACCGATTTACCCTCATATTCTGCTGCGAAAGGGGCCCTTTCTGTCCCTCTCGGTAGGGATCTCAGCATTGTTCCCTCAGACGCCTTTCCAACTCTGCGTCTGAGGTTGCACGCTTTTTGGCAAACCTTGTGGGATGGACAGAACGGTAATAAATTACGGGCCATTAAAGGCACTGTCGAGGAGTGGCGCTCGGCGTGTCGCCGCAGTCGCCGTGTTGGCCCGTTTGCGGATTGGTCACACCCGACTTACTCACTGTTTCGTTTTGCGGGGGGTTGACCCTCCTGAATGTAATTGGTGTCGACGGCCACTTACGGTCCGGCACTTACTTGTTGATTGTCGCCATCATGACATTGCGCGGCAGTTGGGCGATAACTCTGTCCTCCTGTCCGGTGTTTTTCAATTTTTGCAGGAGGTACAGATGTATGACAAGATTTAGATTAGGGGTTTGAATAACATCTCTGTAATGCGTAGTGCAGTGGTCCGGGTTGCCACTGCACCACG